>PVJN01036039.1:0-21736 GCA_004026805.1 Lasiurus borealis | reverse complement strand
AGTGGCCCTGAGCTGTCTGGCAGCCAGCAATGGTTTTATGCATTCTTTTCAGGTTTGGGGAAATCCCTTTAGCCATTCCCAGATGATTCAGCCCTGCTGACATGCTGGAATTGGCTTCCAGAAATTAATATTGTTATAAAAATGTGGGAAAAGTAGATTTCTGATGACTCCTTTGATAAGAACTATTATTATTATTATTTACCATTTTAGAGTAGAGGAAATAATTTTTGAGAAACCATGTAGAAACATATCTACAGTTGCCAAGACCTACAGCTTCAACCCCTTCACAGACTTGGCTAGTGGTCCTCTTGCTGGAACAGTATGTCCTAACATTAAGCAAAGGATGAAGCACAGAAATCCTTTCTGTATTAGTGGGTCACAGTTTGAAAGTCCCTAATTAGTAACCCTCATATTATTTGAGTATTTGATATTTGTATCAAGTCGTATTATTCATTTAAAGCTCAGACCAGTATGTATATGTCTAGTAGTATTTTGCTCACTGGACAGGTAAGGAAACTAAGACTGACAAGGCTTTAAAACTTGTCCAAATGCAGAGTTAATTAGAACTCCAGTTGCAATATACAGTGGTACCTCGAGATACGAGTTTAATTCACTCCGTAACCTTGAGGCGTGGGAAAATATGAGATGCTCAAGTCGCTGTAAACTGGTGGGTCATGCGCAGCCGGCCGATCCTTGTGATTACTCGTATATCATATGTTGCTTGTATTTCAAAGCAAAAATAGCTCGCTCGATGGCTCGTGTCTCAAAAATCTCATATGTTAGGGCACTCTTATCTCGAGGTTCCACTATATAAGAAAATGTCTTGTTAGTTAAATCATTTGCATGTGGGTGTTTACAAATGGGTCAGTGTAAAATAACTTCTTCCATATCTACTCTTGGTGCTCTAGAGTATGTGAGTCTCAGCTCCCATGAATGTGATAGGGCAGTGTCAGCGAACTCATTAGTCCACAGAGCCAGATATTAACAGGACAATGATTGAAATTTCTTTTGAGAGCCACATTTTTTAAACTTAAACGATATAGGGTAAATACATTGCTATTAACTTAATTAGGGTCCTCCTCAGCTGGCCTTTGCTAAAATTTCCAGGGGCCAAAGAGTTGCATGTGGTTCACGAGCCACAGTTTGCCGGCCACTGTTATAGGGTATTAAAGAGCCGATATGTACTGTCCTATGTCCCTAAAAAAAATTCACAATTGGTCACAAAGAGTTGTTACAAATCATGACAATCCTTGGCCCGGTTTTGTAAATGATGGTGTAAGATGTACTCAAACCATCCTGGCTTGCTGTTCTTTGAAGGTTTCAAGTCCTGTGTTTCATTGAGCTTCCAGGATAATAGATGTTGGTTCACCTTCTAATTTCTCCTTCATTCGTTGTGGAACCTGAGGCAGCTTAATGAGGTCCTTTGAACTTGGGTTTCCTGTTTAGAATGGAAATGATGTTGATTACTTTGCAAGGATGCGCGGGGTATGCATAAGAAAATGTCTGAAAAAGTGCCTGACACTTCCTTCCCAGTGCTTCCATTATATTCGTACTTTTCCCTCTTCTTGTTTAAGAGGTTGAACAAATGGATATATTATAGTCTATGAATAGATCTATGAATTATTTTCAACATAAAAATTCTTATGTATCATATGCCAGAGTAGCCTGACAGGTCATAAAAATTGTATGTTCTGTAATAATGGTGCAGACTAAAAGCTCCAAACTGAAATGGAAGGATTTTTAAACGAAAGCAATCATTTGAGGTAACCACTAAACCAGTAAATGCACAGATGCGGTGCTCTATGCCAGGAAAATTGAGTTCAGTCCTGGCAATTGCTCTACAGGAAAAATGTTAATGAAAGGATTTAAACGCAGCATGTCTATCTACCCTCTAGGATGTTTTTTAATAGATGGTCATGTTCTTGCAAATACAGACATTTTCTTTCCTATATTATAATCTCCGAAGGATTTACTTATTTCAACATGCATTCACTTAGCCCGTTGCACTGCCCAGCCCTCTAGTACAAAGCTCATTGGAAATTAGGAGAAGGGATACCTTTTCCTGAGTCCCGATCTCAGACAGAAACTTCATTTTTCTTTCTCTCATTCATTCTTCTTGAACTTTCTCAGCTGTTAGATTTGGAAATATTTCTCCTGACCCATCTCTTTCCCCCTTTTGGGTCTTCAGTTCGATAATGAGGCCAACGTGTTTGTCATTGAACTCTGTCTCTTGGAGTCTTTGTTTGGATTTTTTATGTCTTTGTGCTTCATGCTTGACTATTTCTATTGAACTCTCTCAGCGAGGGATTTGAGTCTTCAGGTCTATATTTTGCTGAAAACCCAATAACGTACTTTTTTTTTCTTTCTTCCTAGCAGCCTCCAGTGTCTTTTTAAAATAATTGTTTATGTCCCTGCTGAAACCCCCCACTCCTTATCCTGTTCACACAGGTTATCCATCACTTACACTATGTTCCACTTCCCTAGGGCGGCTGTAATAAATCACACACGCGGGGTGATTTAAAACAGCAGGCATGCGCTCTCTCATGGTTCTGGAGACTGGAAGGAGGAGACCCAGGTGTGAGCAAAGCGATGCTTTTTTCAAGGTCTCTGGGAGAGAATCCTCTCTTCCCTCTTCTACCGCCTGTGAACGTTACCGACTGTCCATTGGTCGCTGGCAATTCTTGGCTATTCTTGGATTGCGGATACATCACTCTAATCTCTGCTTCTGTCTTCAGGTGACGTTTTTCTTAGTCTCTGTGTGGTTTTTGTTGTGGTTTTTGCATCTGTGCCTTTTGCTTTTTTTTTTTTTTAGAACACCAGCCATATTAGATGTAAAGCCCACCGTAATCCATTATGATCTTACTTTATCTCAACTAATTCTATCTGTTGAAACTCTACTTCTGAATAAAGACACACGTGTGAGTACCTGGAGTCAGTACTTGAACATATGTGGAGGAGACCTTTCAACCCACAAAAGCCTTGACTTAATGATCACACATATGGTGAACACCTTGTAGAAATGTATTTGCTTTCACCTGTTTCTCTTGCGTGGGGTAGGGGTGTTTCTGACCTCAGAAAGGCGGAGGGTATGCGTCTTCTTCGCCAACAGTGCCTTGGGGTACAAGGGGTTCTGCCCTCCTTTCTCTGGTGGCTTCCAGCCCGTTTATGAATATTTGCTAATATCATTCACGCTTCAGAGAAGGGTTCTTTCTAGGAAGAGCGTGTGCCTGCCCCACATCAGCCATGGAGGGTGACTCCCTCAGTCTTCTCTCTTGTCCCTAACCTTTTTGTGTGTGAAATACTCCAGAGACACACATGGGGTATAGCGGGGGGAATGTGTGTGAACTCTCCCACGTCCAGGTCTGGTTTTATTGGGAATGCTAGCACGCAACTGGCCTTCAGAAACTTGTTAAAATCAGAGCTGGTTTGTTCCAAACCATTGCTAGAGAGGCGGTTTCTGTCCCCTGCTTGTCAAAGAGGCAGGCCTTCCTGTATTTCTGCCTCTTTAAAGCCATTTGCTGCTCTCTGGAATTGAGTTTCCTTGGTTTTCTTGTGGCCTCTGCTCTCTGATGGCTCAAGAAGGAAATAGCCGAAACCGGTGTGTCTCAGTGGATAGAGCATCAATCTGCGGACTGAAGGGACCTAGGTTTGATTCCATTCAAGGGCATGTACCTTGGTTGCAGTCACATCCCCAGTAGGGGGCATGCAGGAGGCAGCTGATCGATGTTTCTCTCTCTTCAATATTTCTGACTCTCTATCTCTCTCCCTTCCTCTCTGTAAAAAATCAATAAAATATTTTTTAAAAAAGAAGGAAATAATTTTGTAGGTTATCTGGCTTTTCTCAATTTCAGGATGGCAGCCACATTCTCTTGTATCTCTCTACCGCCCTGATCAAGAGCAGGGCTCCAGCAATTCCAGGCCAATTAAGGATCACATCGCTGTAAGCGTCATTCTCTTTTGTTTTTAATTTTTCTTTAAATATATTTTATTGATTTTTTACAGAAAGGAAGGGAGAGGGATGGAAAGTCAGAAACATCGACGAGAGAGAGACATCGATCAGCCGCCTCCTGCACGCCCCACAGTGGAGATGTGCCCACAAGCAAGGTATATGCCCCTGACCGCAATCTAACCTGGGACCCTCTCAGTCCGAAAGTCGATGCTCTATCCACTGAGCCAAACCGGTCTCGGCTTGTTTTTAATTTTGCTAAGCAGAATAAAAATGCCTCGGAGGCAGGGGTTTCTATCATTGTTACTTATTGCTGTAGCTCTGGGAACGCTTAGAAAAGATCTGTCATCGCAAAGTTGCTTCTCAGTGTTATTGAACGGAGACGCAACAGCATAGAGTTGAATGAAGCATGACATGTATGTTCACATTTTGTCCTCAAAAAAACATTTAATGTAGATACTCTTATCCCCACAGTTAAGAAGAAGAAATTGATTTTTAAGGATATTATAGAAAGGGACCTGCATACCATAGTTTTCTTCCGCAGGGGGCGATGGGAAGACATGTCACGGAAAGGACACGCACATCTGTGTTGAGTGTAACTGGGTTTGAATGCTGCCTTCTCAGCTCTCTTTGATGGCTGGAGCAAATCCTGTCACTTTTCCTGTCCTCCGAGTTCTCTTCTTGAAACTGAGGCTAATACTCCTTTAAAATGTTATATTAAAGAGCCAACTGGGATCATATTTAAAGCAATTGGCACCTGGTAGGCATTTAATAGCTATGATTACGACTCCTAATATTAGGATTATTCTTGTATTACCATGCTTTTTCACTGGAGCACGATTCCCATTTTCCTCCCGCTAAATCCTGAGCAGAGTTAACTTCCCCGTGCCAACCATGAGAGGCAGGGGGTGTCTGGTAAAGAGAAGGCTCTGGAGTGGGAAGCAGGGCACAGTAATCAGAGCTGGAATTTGGACACACTTTCTAATGCATGTAGAGAACTGTCTGTTGTCTGTTCTCTAGAGGAGACACTCTGTTCTGTTAGAAGGCAGGGTTCATTCTTCCTCGGGCTAAATTAAAGTAGTCAACATGAGAAACGTATGCAAAATTCAATAAGCAATAACAGAGAACTTGTAAATCTAATTTTTTAAATATATTTTATTGATTTTTTTTACAGAGAGGAAGGGAGAGGGATAGAGAGCTAGAAACATGATGAGAGAGAGACATCCATCAGCTGCCTCCTGCACAGCCCCCACTGAGGATGTGCCCGCAACCAAGGTACATACCCTTGACCGTAATCAAACCCAGGACCTTCAGTCTGCAGGCCGATGCTCTATCTACTGAGCCAAACCGGTTTTGGCAGAGGGCTTGTAAATTTAAACCCTCAGCAATAAATTTTGAGGCGAGGGGGGAAAAAAACCTATACATATTTTTCTAAAAGGAGTGTTTTTATTTTTAATGATGATGTAGCTGATAAGACATAACTAGCATTGAAGAGGGTGTCAGGGATGGTATTGATGGTCAACAACCGGAATGCCAGGAGGTGCTTTGTAAGCTGTACTACCTTGGGTTCTGTTGTCAAGGTCATGGGAATAGGGAAAGACCTCAAAGAGAATAACAGATTTACATATTTTAAATTTATCTCTCTGGGCAGAATGGGGTGTTATTAGGCATGGAGTTGTAAACGCTCCATTCACATTCAAATGTGTCATTGTTTCATGTTTGAGACACATCTGCTCCCCAGGTCTAGGGGGTGATGGGACAAGAAAACATCAGGAGCCTTGGGCACGAGCATGGAGTTGCTGAGGCCCTGTGAGCCCACAGAATAAAAAGGGGGACTGCTTTCTGGGCTGCTTCACATGCACCTCTGTGCTCCTTTGGGAAGAATGATAGAATGTCCCGGATAATTAAAAAACAAATACAAGTTATTTTCCTCCGCATCCAGTGCCTACGATGATGATAAGTTTCGAACATATCTCCGTGGTGACAGCCTACATTTTTCTTTGCTGAAATAGAATTCTGTAGAGATGTACTTGGTGTCTCCATGGAAAACAGGCTGATGCATTATTTGGTAGCATACTGTTTAACATCTATTTTTTCGCTTTCCATTTAGCCAAGAAATCACAGGCTAAAAAACTGGTGTTCTCTCTCTCTTTTTTTTTATTTTTGAAATATGTTTAGAAATAAGGGAAGCTATTTGAAGACTAGAAACGCATTGTAGCTGGCGGATCATCAAAATACACTGATTTCTTTTGTAGTGGGGAAATCTAAGGCCTAATTTGAGAAACAGTGTGACCAGAGTCACATAATTACCATGTTCATCGGCTATAGATGTTATTGCATCTTAAATTCCAATTCAGTGTTTTGAACTGTAGCTTATTGCATGCGAGTGAGTCTTTCATGAATTAATGATGATGTCGAAATTCTTTATTTCACTGGTTCGTTAAAAATCTAAATTAATAACCTTTTCAGGCCGTAAGATATTTTAATGACTGTGCTCATGTTGCTAATATAAATTATTTGATTTTTTAAAAATAGCACTTATAACTTTGAAAATTACACAAGTCCTGCACCATAATGGAAATGTATATGAAGTAATTTGAATAAAACATAAAATTAGAGAGAAAATAAATACTCTCCAAATACCATACTCCGAAGGAAACAAAATTGACCCTTAGTACAGATAACATTGACATTCAGTGGGCCTCAGATTTTAGTGAGATATGAATCTTTTTTTCAAGGAGCTCTCCATCTTGCCGAGTCCATCCCCATAATTTGTCCAGAACAGTGATCCTGGTTGTCTGGTAAGGAACACAGTGACTTAAAGGAGATTATGCCTGGCCTGACTGGTACATCTCAGTTGGTTAGGCATCATCCCTGGTGCTGTACTTGGCATTCTGTGGTTAGTTCTGAACTAGGGGCCCAGTGCATGAATTTGTGCACCTAGAGGCTGCTGGTTTGCCCCCAGGCAGGGCACCTGCTCTGGTTGTGGCCTTGATCCCCGTTAGGGCGTGTACGGGAGGCAGCTGATGGATGTTGCACTCTGACATGATGTTTCTCTCTCTCACGTTCTCTCTTTTTTTTCTCCCCTCTCTCTCTGAAAAGTCAAACTATCCTTATAAAAAAAGAGAGATATACATGCTTAAAAAAATCTTTGGATACATTCCGAAGTTCTGGCAAAGCCTGAGATGGTTGACTGGCTCTTGCTGTCACACCTTCGGTCTCCAGTGCCTGGATGGGCAGATCAGGACAGCGTAGGTGGTCCTTCCTGGCCCCTGTTCTGAGGCCCAGATGTCAGCTCTGTGAAGTGCAGAGAAGCAGAGGTCCCACTTATTGGAGCGATGAATGAGCAAGCTCATCCCCGAGGGTTCCTGCAGGACACAGGGCAGCTCCTGGTGTGATGCATCAGAGCTGCCCGTGCTGGTGCCACGGGCAGCAGGCTCCGCCTCCATGACCTTTGCTCCCCTAGACTTCTCAATGATTGTGTAACCTTGGGGTTCTCTCAGTGACAGCCACTCATTCCATGGATACATGAAAGAGCTTGTGTTGCTGAAACTGGTTTGGCTCAGTGGATAGAGCATCGGTCTACGGACTGAGAGGTCCCAGGGCATGTACCTTGGTTGTGGGCACATCCCCAGTAGGGGACATGCAGGAGGCAGCTGATTGATGTCTCTCTCTCATCAATGTTTCTAGCTCTCTATCCCTCTCCCTTCCTCTCAGTAAAAAATTAATTAGATATATTTTTTAAAAAGAGTTTGTGTTTTCTGACAAAAATTGTGTTGAAACACTTCCTCACAAAAGACACGAACTGTCTGACACTTTTGGTTGCTTGTTTTTGCACAAATTTAGCAACTGTCTCCCATAGAGTCACAAGGCTGTGAGGTTATTTCTAGGAAATCAAATTATTTGTCCTGTGATTAGCAAAGTGTCTCCCTGGCCGTGAACTTACACAGGCTCTATTCTAAGCTAACACAAGGAATTCATGAGTTCTGAAAACATTTATTGGTTTCCAGTTTTACACTCAGCACTGTGCTCCTGGAAATGAAACAATCGATTTTTATTAAATAAAAGTGCAATTATGGAAGCCAAAGTAGAAGACCTTCCCTAGGGCGAGGGAAGGCTCCCTGGAGAAAAGCACATATAGGTTGACAAGCTAAACTGCTGATGGTTTAGAGAAGTTGGAATTTGGGATTCCTCAGGAGACCTCTGAAAGACAAAGACATTCCTCTTCCTTAGAAAGAATGCCTTCAGATTTCTTTAGAAAAAAACATACTGAAGACGAGGACACACATCAGATATACTTGTGCAATAAGCATATTGCACTGACCACACATTTAAACGCTATCTGACGGGTCTATATTTATGGAGCTTTCATGAGATAGATTTCACACTATGTCTGGTACAGTTGTTATAAGTACAGTGGTACCTCGAGATACGAGTGCCCTAACATACAAGGTTTTTGAGATATGAGCCATCGAACAAGTGATTTTTGCTTTGAAATATGAGCAACATTTGAGATAGGAGTCATCGAGAGGATCGGCCGGCTGCACACGACCCACCAGTTTATCGCGACACGAGCGTCTCATAGTTTCCCACGCCTCAAGGTTACGGAACGAATTAAACTCGTATCTCGAGGTACCCCTGTATTGTTAGACTATTGGTTGAGCACCAACTCCCTGCCTGGTGCAGTAGTTGGCATTCTGAACGAAAGGCCCAGTGCATGAATTCGTGCACATTGAAAGGAACTGTGGCTCCCAAGGCTGCAGTGGGCACAGGGGTGGGTCTCAGCCCATCCTCCGTGCCCCTGCCCAGCTCCTCCCACTGCAGCCCCAGTCCCCTGTCTGCCAGCAGCCCCACTCCCACCACCACCACCACTGCCACGTGCTGATAGCACTGGCTCCACTTGCACCCACGGACAGCATGGAGTGGTTGGGGCTGGCACCAGCAGCAGGTTGAGCAGCAGCTGCTGCCCCAATCGTCCCTGAGGAGCAGGGGGAGGTGCAAAAAACCCTGAGGGGCGATCAGGGTCAGCAGCCACCACTCACGTCCACTGATGGCGCCAGGTGATCAGAGCCAGTGGCAGGTGCCAATAGCAGGTGTGAGCACCCAGCAGGACTGTGGTGCATGGGAGCAAAGAATTTTCAGTAACCACCAGAGGCTTGCCCCGATGTCAGCGACCAGTGCCCCGCCTTGGTAGGGCACTCCCTCTCACCTGCTCCACCATCATGCCACAGCCAATGCCCACCATGTTCTGTGTGTGTTCCCCCTGGTGGTCATCAGTGCACATCATAGTGACCGGTTGCTTCGGTTGTTCGGCCGTTTGGTCTATTTACATATTAGGGTTTTATACCTATAGATCCGATTTTATCCTCAGAGAAATCCTATAAGCAAGGCACCTACTGCACAGAGAAATAGGAAGCTGAAGGAAACTATGCAACTTGCCAGCTGGTATGTGTCTGTTCAGTAGCAGCGAGAGGGGAGTGAGCCTTGTTCTGAATACAAGGTCTGGGCTATTTTTCTTGCTATTTAATGACTCCGTAGACTCTACTGCATGTTCCTGGATCGCTGGGAACTGGCGGGAAGCAATTAATTTATCTTCTGAATTCCTGGGAGTTCAACTCCATTTATCACTTCTATAGGAGGTAATAGTTGGTGCGAGTATATCAAAGACTGGGCCTGTGTTCGCTGTTGGAAGAACACTGTATTATTTATCGTCAAGCCCTCTGAGCAAATATGTCACCTTTAGATTAGAAACCAGGAGAGAGAGAGAGAAATCCACAGGGTTAGCACGAGTGGGAATTTGGGTCTGAACTCAACCCAATTTCGCATCGGCCTAAACCCCTTAGCTTTTCCAACTGTCCAGAAGGTATGAGCTGCGACAGAAAAACTTAAGAAATTGACTGTATAGTTAGTAGAGAGTCACATAAAAGTCACTTCTCAGGGGCTGAGGATTTCAGGTGAAAAAGACATGTCTAATGCATTCTGATACACTGCTAAAATAATAATACAACAGCTGGACTTTGACAGTTCAATGAGCACGTGCTAGACATTCACCATGGGGTGTCCTAGCTGAGACAGGAATCCATATAAACAAACCCGAGTTTGGGGGGTCATACCAGGTGGCAGCTAGACACCAGCCGAATCCTTTACCATCAAGCTCCCATCCTTTTGAGGGTGTGTGTGTGTGTGTGTGTGTGTAGGTCTCCTGGACCCCAGCACTCCGGAGGGATTGTGGGAAAAACCATACCTGCGTGTGTGGTCTTGGAGAGGAGGAGAGGTCGCTGTTGGGAGACAGAAACCTCCTTGTTTCTGGCTGAAAGGTGGCTGCACGATCATTACGTTAAACCACCGAATTAAAAATAGAGCGAACATGGAGATGAAGAGGAGATGAATAGCGTGGCCCACACCGTGCAGCTCATTAGGAGTCATAACTCAGCCTCCTTTCCTCACCCCGTGATTTCCTGAGGCCGCAGGGGAGTGTGGGGGTGAGGCTCAGTGACACACTTGCCTGGGGATATTTATTGACTCTGTGCACACAGGAGCCACACGATGAGACGTCCATTGTCAGCCCAGACCACAAGGAACTCTTGTCACCAATGACACTGGAGATGCTCCTCCGCAGCTTGAGCAATGTGCTACTCATGACAGGGACACATGCAGCCCCCAGAGGGGGCTCCCAGGTGCACCGAGAGCCCCCAGTTCAGGGAGGAAGAGATTAATGGCAAACCAGAGTTGCACCGACGTGTGCCACAGATGGACTCATGAGAACAATCAGACACTGAGGAGAGGACATGGTGGAAGCCCCAAATCTATTCTGGAGGTTCAGCTCAAAGCTGGCGGTGGCCCAGCTGGTGTGGTTCAGTGGGTGAGGATCAACCTATGAACCACAAGGTCCCGGTTTGATTCTCCGCCAGGCCACGTGCTCAGATTGCAGGCTCAATCCCCAAATCCCCAGTGGGGGGCGTGCAGGAGGCAGCAATTAATGATTCTCTCCCTCTCTCTCTCTCTCTCTCTCTCTCTCTCTCTCTCTCTCTCTTTCTTTCTTTCTCCCCCCTCCTCTCTGTCTCTTCCTCCTTTCTGAAATCAATAAAAAAACTTAAAAAAAAAAAAGCTATGGGTGCTTAGCTTGTACAGTGGTACCTCGAGATATGAGTGCCCTAACATACGAGATTTTTGAGATACGAGCCGTCGAGTGAGCGATTTTTGCTTTGAAATACGAGCAACATTTGAGATAGGAGTCATCGCGCAGATCGGCCGGCTGCACATGACCCACCAGTTTACCGCGACTCGAGCGTCTCATAGTTTCCCACGCCTCAAGGTTATGGAACAAATTAAACTCGTATCTCGAGGTACCACTGTACTTCCACATGAATCCCTGAGAAATAAAAGCGCTGTCCAATAGCACTTATCTTCACTGGGGGTCCCCTAAAACAACCAGCAGGAAGCACTTGGAAGAATTTGGGTAGTTATGGTGAGGAGGGAATCCCAGAAATCACTGATGGGAGACAGGGAGGCAGGGAAGGAGGAAACGCAAATGGAAGGCTCATTGGGGATATTTCATCTGCTGACAACTTGAGGCCTCTGAGAACCTGGGGTTCGCTTCTGAAACGTGTGCATCCCCAAGGCTGCTCCTCAGTCCAGGGAGCTAATCCTGTCCTGGGGACGCTCATTCCCTGTATCCCCGGTGGCAGCCCCCCTTGGAGAAGAGGAGGCAGGCGAGCTGAGTGGAACTGGGGTGAACCGTTGGCCAGAGGGAGTGTGTCTGAGGGCTGCAGAAGGTTCCCTGGGATCAGGCTGCACAGGCGCAGAGATGGACAGACACTGAGCCCTCTGCGTTTCCCCCATAAACTGTCATAAGCAACCTGCATCCAAGCACCTGCTCTGTACCCCCATATCCATGAAGTCAAGGTGTCCATCCAGGTGTAGACGCCTTATTGGACTAAGCGGACCCCGATGGTCTGTTCTGTGAGGGCTACCGGCCAGAGATGGCTCTCGCCTGCCCGTCTGTCCCACGCTGTCTGTCTGTGTCTGTGCTGTGCGTCTCTCTCTTTCTGCCAGAATCACTCCAACTACCCATCCTCTGTGCCAAGAGAGAGGATGACTTATTCATGAGTCCCCACGCTCATCAGAGCCTCCATTTAAATGGCGATACTGTGGCAAACAGCGCTGGTGATTCTTTGAAGAGAAGAATTGTCTAGCACATTATTAATGAAGTTCCAAATAATGACAGCGCGGGGGAAAAAGTGAAGCTGATGGCAGAGAGATAATGAGTTTGTTTTTAAATATGCTGTTTGTTTAGGAGATGGCGGGGGATTAAATATGCAAGAAGGAACATGTGTCTGATGTGGAGATCTGGATCTGGGAATGGCTGATGCCAGCTGAAGGCTGTGAGTTTCCTGATGGGAAGGTGACATAAAGCAGAAATGATCTACAGGCAGAGCTCTTCCATGGGGGTACACGCCAAAGAGTTGGAGGAGACGGGAATGAGGGGTGCTGAGATTTTGATAATAATTGCACTAAAAGTATAGATCAAGCAGGGGATTTTTAAAATTTTAATGTTTTTTTTTGTATTGTTCCACCTTCAATTTCACAGATCCTTTCCTCTTTCACTTCCTACTTCTATTGAATGTTTTATTTCACGTATTGCTTTTTTAAGTTCTAAAATTTCCCTTAGCTATTTCTTGACATCTTCTATTTCTTTGCTGAGACTTCCTATTTCTTGGTTAAGATTTCTGTTTTCAAAGTTTTGTTGTGTGTTTTTTTTTAAATTTACTTTTTCAAATGTGCTCATCATTGCTCACGGAAGTGTTTTTATGTTGTCCATTTAAAATCCTTGTCAGGCCGGGCCGGTGTTGCTCAGTGGCTGAGACCTATGAACCAGGATATCATGGTTCGATTCCCTGTCAGGGCACATGCCTGGGTTGTGGGCTCAATCCCCAGTAGGTGGCATGCAGAAGGCAGCTGATCAGTGATTCTCTCTCATCATTGATGTTTCTATCTCTCTCCCTCTCCCTTCCTCTATGAAATCAACAACAACAAACCCCATAAATAAATAATACATAAATAATTAATGTCCTTTTCAGATCCTTGCATTACTTCTCCCATTTTGGTATTTGCATCAATTGTCTTTCTCATTCACATTGAGATTTTCCTTGTTCTTATTATGACAGGTGATTTTTTTAAAAAATATATTTTATTGATTTTTTTACAGAGAGGAAGGAAGTGGGATAGAGAGTTAGAAACATCGATGAGAGAGAGACATCGATCAGCCGCCCTCTGCACACCCCCTACTGGGAATATGTCCGCAACCAGGATACATGCCCTTGACCGGAATCAAACCCTGGACCTTTGAGTCCACAGGCCGACGCTCCATCTACTGAGCCAAACCGGTTTCAGCACGACAGCTGATTTTTATGGAAACTTTGATGTTCTACCAATCATGCTCTGAGTCTCTCCCTATCTCATTTAAATCACCTGTGTAACCCACCTTCTCTGACACCAGCCACTGCTCTGTAGAGCGAAAGACCGCGTTCTCCTTGAGCACCGATTGGCAACCAACGGGGCAAATTCTTTTCTAAAAAATATATATTTCATTGATTTTTTGCAGAGAGGAAGGGGGAGGGATAGAGAGCTAGAAACATCAATGAGAGAGAGAGACATCAATCAGCTGCCTCCTGCACACCCCCTACTGGGGATGTGCCCACAACCAAGATACGTGCCCTTGACTGGAATCGAACCTGGGACCTTTCAGTCTGAAGGCTGATGCTCTAGCCACCAAGCCAAACCGGTTAGGGCAAATTCTTCATTACTGCTCAGTTGAGGTGGGACCTCCACTGCCTATGAGGCATAAGTTGCACCCTCGTGGCTGGGAGGGTGAGGAGTGCCTTACCACCATGTTACACGTGGCCTCTGTTGGCATGGAGAGGGCCTGGCTTGTTATATCCGGGGGCCATTGAGTGTCCATCTTCCCACTAGGTCTCCTCCTGCACTTCTCCGGTACAAGATGGGTGGATGCCTCCTTACCCTCTCCCTTGATACTGGACGAGTGTCCCCCTTTATTGCCCAGAAGAGATAAAAATCTTCACTTCTTCTCTAGCCTTGATGATTTGCCATAGAGTAAGTTTTAATACATTTTAAAAGATTCACTTTATAGAAACTTTATAGAGAGATTAACTTAACATGTGAATTGATCTACAGTGGTACCTCGAGATATGAGTTTAATTCATTCCGTCACCTTGAGGCGTGGGAAACTATGAGATGCGGTAAACTGGTGGGTCGTGTGCAGCCAGCTGATCAGTGTGATTACTCCTATCTCAACTGTTGCTCGTATTTCAAAGCGAAAATTGCTCGCTTGAGGGCTTCTATCTCAAAAATCTCATATGTTAGGGCACTCGTATCTCGAGGTACCACTGTATTAAAATCTACTTCTTAGTATTGTGGCTTATTTGTGCATTTCAAACGAGGGCAACTGTGGGTGTTGCTCTGAATCCAGTGATGAAGTTCTGGGTCTGACCTTTAACAAGCTTTGAGAGACGTGTACAGACATGAAATCATCAATAAGCCATTAGGCTGGCCTGCCTCCCCCGGCGAGAAATGTCATTTCGTTTCAGCGTGCTCGCCGTTGCCCTGCCTCGGAGGGTTGCTGAGACTATTTTACATTCCCTTGTGCTTCTGGCATGTTTATCCCACACGTGCTGCCCCAGGCTAGCTCTGGTCCCCTCCACTGGGACTTTCTGGTCTGCAGCTTTCCCACACAATCCCAGAGACCCCACAGATCAATCACTGCTGAACTGCACTGAGCATCTCCTGTCATCACCCCTTTTTCCTGCCGTCCTTCTGCTCACAAGCGTCCCAGCCTCCGGTAATTCCTTCCATCTGGCGTTTTCTTGGCGCTTCATATGCTGTCCTCTGGCTTGGAAGCCACAGCCCTCCTCTGTGATAAGCTTTTTCTGCTCTTGGTTACTGATCTCAAGAGTTCTATCTTGTGAGAAAACTCCCATGATCCCCTTGCAAATACATCCTCAGTGGTCTTAGGACCAGTGTCCACTGTTGACACAAATTTAAAGACTTTGCTATTTTTCTTTTTCTTTTTTTTTTAATATGTTTTATTGATTTTTTACAGAGAAAGGGAGAGGGAAAGTTAAGAAACATTGAGAAACCTAAATGTTCCAAAATGCACATATATGTTTTTTCTAACAAAGCAAACACACTTGCAATTTATTTTATGTTTTTCAAGATTGGGCAAATCTTTCTCTTTTGAAAGAATAAATTTAATGTTAAAAGGATAATTTTAGTCAAGTTCTTATACTCTAATGAAAAATTCTACTTATTATTTTGGGGGGGGCGGTGGTGCTTTTTTGTGAGAATATTTAATTTCTATTCTCTTAGAAAAGAAGCTTTATTTATTAATTTTAGTGAGCATCGAACCTCTTCGTAATAATTCACTTCTTCCTGTAAATTAGGTGTTTTGTTAGTATTTGATTAATATTAAAGCTTTGGTTGTATGAATATCACTCTCTCTAAATATTTGTCTCCATGAACACTTGGACTGTGTATATTATATTTCCGAATGTAGTCATTACCACTTATGAATGTTAAATAAATGTTGACTTGAGAGTCATGTTCAAACAGATGAAGACTCTCCGTCAGGTGGTACAGTAGAGAGAACTCAAATAATTTGGTGAAGAGTCCTTCTAGAAGCTACTTGTAAGAAGGGTTATTGCTTAACAAGGAATTCAAATGTAATTATTACCCTTTATCAACACACATTCTGTAGTTACGTGTAACCAAATTCCACATAATTCCCAGAAGAAATGAACATACGCTAAAATATAGGCTTTTCCAGTAAGTGAAACCCTTGTCTCCGTTGTAATTAACCTGGAAAACTGTGCCCAGATGTCTTTATTGCTTAAAGGGGCATGGGGTTATCACTAAGTCTCCCAGTAGAAACTCAGAATAAATTCTCTCATAAGTTACATGTTCATCTGCCTGGTGGTGAGGCCACCACAGTCAACAGGGGACAGGTGAAGGCCGGCAGAAACCAGTCCGGCCCCACGGCCCCACGGCCTGGCGGGTGTCCGGCCTCTGGTTGGGGCATCCGCCGGAGAGAGAGGAAGCAGCAGTGCTCTGAGACTTGATGGGCAGGGCACTCAGGTTGGCATCATTGAAAATGCCCCAGTGTTTGGGTGCTCAGCTGCCCACTGGCGATTCTAGCCTCTCTCTCAGCTTCTCAACTTCTGGAATTGGCACCCGATGGAAATCAGGGCAGCCTTTTAACACCAGTGCTTTGTCCATATTAAGAACACCAATAGTTAGTAATAGTAACAACACCAATAATTAGTAATATTAAGAACACCAATAATTAGTAATAGTAAGAACGCCAATAATTAGTAATATTAAGGACACCGATAATTAGTAATATTAAGAACACCAATAATTAGTAATATTAACACCAATAATTAGTAATATTACACCAATAATTAGTAATATTAAGAACACGAATAATTAGTAATATTAACACCAATAGTAATATTAGGAACACCAATAATTAGTAATATTAAGAACACCGATATTTAGTAATATTAACACCAATAATTAGTAATATTAAGAACACCAATAATTAGTAATATTACACCAATAATTAGTAATATTAAGAACACCAATAGTAATATTAGGAACACCACTAATTAGTAATATTAAGAACACCAATAATTAGTAATATTGATACCAATAATTAGTAATATTAAGAACACCAATACTTAGTAATATTAAGAACACCAATAATTAGTAATATTAAGAACACTGATAATTAGTATTATTAACACCAATAATTAGTAATATTAAGAACACCAATAATTAGTAATATTAACACCAATAATAAGTAATATTACACCAATAATTAGTAATAGTAAGAATGCCAATAATTAGTAATATTAAGAACACCAATAGTAATATTAGGAACACCACTAATTAGTAATATTAAGAACACCAATAATTAGTAATATTAACACCAATAATTAGTAATATTAAGAACACCAATAATTAGTAATATTAAGAATACCAATAATTAGTAATATTAAGAACACTGATAATTAGTAATATCAACACCAATAATTAGTATTAAGAATACCAATTTGATTATTCTGTCCATCAGGCATGGAGCCGCCATCCTGCAGAGGGTCCTCATAGGGTGGCCTGGGTGGTGGTGGAAAACCAGGTGTGGACCCCATGACTCCTGTCCTGTGTTGATGGGCAGGGAGGAACGGCTTAGGAGTAAATATAATACTAAACACTGACTTACACGTCTACTCTCCTCAGTTTGCATGAGGTATAAACCAGCTCTTACAACTTTAGATAAAATCCATGCCAGGCCTGGTGCCAGGTCCCCTCAGCAATGCATGCCACTCCGTCCTTCCACCACGCTGGGGAAGGAGGTGTAATTGTCATATTTTAGGGGGGAAAGAGGAGGGCCAGCCGGTTACCATCACCTGCTTTCACGAAAGCTGGAAGCGATCTTTCTTTCCGAACCACACTGATGACTCGTGATGAACTCTCTTTACGGTTTAAAACTTTGCTGGGTATTTTCGCAGTTCTGTATGTAGCGGGAGGTAATCCCTCAATTTATAGATAATGATTGTCTCCGAGTTGAAAAACAGAGATAAAACCCATTTTCTGTGTTTTATTGAATCAACCCTCAGAATCTAGAGAGAAAATAAAATTAAGTGAGTATAGATGTAAATATGTAGATGAATCAGAGCAAACAAAGGAAGCATTTATCGGAGTCTCTGTGATCAAAGATGAAATAAATTGTCTTTTATTTCAGTGAAATTACCATTAGCCTTGGGAAATGGCTAAGAGTTATTATTTATGTACCTGCAATATTACATCTAAGTCAAATTGAAATGAAAAAAAAAAAAACAGCCCTTCTTTTTCTGTCGCAAAGTGAAAATGATGCTAACAGAACGTCCTTACTTAGTTGAAATGAATGCATAGGTGAGAATATTGAAGGAATGATACCACAGCATCCAGCCAATTTTGTTTACTATCCCATGATAACGCATTTTAGAAATCGCACAGCGAAAGCTTTTCCATTGTATTTTATTGGCATTTTCTGCGGGTCAAGGAACTCCCACCAGTGAATTAAACATGGACACGTTTTATTTTTTAGTTTTTATGGAATGTTATACAGATTTGAGTGTCACTCTTGCTCAGGGCATAATGGTCTCTGTATTGTCCCAATTGTGTCTGTGCTGCTGTAGCGGGCGTGATTACATTTTCAATTTAATGAAAGAACGGTGTGGCGGAGAATAAACCTCCAGGTCCCTTGGCCTTAAAAGTGACATCAATGACAATTGTCACAAACAGCAGAGCGTGTGGCCCTGGGTGTTGGTCTCTGTTATTTAGAGTATCATCTTGATGTTGCAGGTGAAATCCCAGTCATAACTGCATAAATAAGTGGAAAATAAATCTACATCAATGTTCCTCTCTCTGTGTCTCTCTCCTTTCTCTCTCTCTCTAAGTCAATTTAAAAAAACGTAAAAATGTAGAGTATTAAATATAAAAGATATATTTTAGAACTACATTTCTTTTTCATGTCAAAAATAATATGTACATAGTTTTAAATATTCAAGCTGTACAGAAGCGTAAAAGTGTACATTCTCCCACACACCCCTCAGTAATCATATTTCATCCAGAAAGGTCAGAGACGAGAGAGAGCCAGCAGAGAGAAAAAAAAACATCAGCTCTCGTACTAGAAAAGGAAACTACTCATGTTTCAAGTCATTATTTATATTCAATAAAACTGAACCTTTTAAAAGACTGACTCATACTTTTGAGAATTATATCCAGAAGAGTGAGCACGATGCTTAAGGTACATATAGGTCATTTCTCATGCCAGCAAGTCCCCTGGCACCCTTCTCTCCATCAGAGCGCACAGCCAGCAAAGAGCTGCTTTGACCAGTATACTTGTGTCATTTTGAGAATAGTATGTAAATCAGACCATATACAGTGGTATCTCGAGATACGAGTTTAATTCGTTCAGTAACCTTGAGGCGTGGGAAACTATGAGACGCTCGAGTCGCGGTAAACTGGTGGGTCGTGTGCAGCTGGCCGATCCGCGCGATGGCTCGTATCTCAACTGTTGCTCGTATTTCAAAGCAAAAATCGCTCGCCCGACGGCTCGTATCTCAAAAATCCCGTATGTTAGGGCACTCATATCTCCAGGTACCACTGTAGTATGTAAATCAGACCATATAATATGAAACCATTTGTGTCTGCTTCTCACCCTTCACCTGTTGGGGTTCTCCCCTGTCGTTGCATGCTTCAGTATTTATTTTTATTGAGGAATAATAGTCCACTGAATGAATCTGCCAAAATCTGACCATTCCCCAAGTGAAGGACCGTTAGAATATTTGGAGTTTGGGGACCGAGGCTAAACATAAAAGAACACCCCGTGAATGTTCACCCCGAAGTCCTTGCGTGAGCCTGTGCTTTGTCAGGGAAGAGCTAGGAGTGGGATGGTTGGGGTTCGTGGCCAGTGTGTTTTGGGTTTACGAGAAGCTGCGAACATTCTCCAAAGCGGCTGTAACCTTTCGCATCCACAGCGACAATGCGTAAAAGTCCTAGCTACTCTGTTCGAACTTGTCGTTTTTATTCTTTGATATTCTGAGTGTCTTGGTGTCGTCTTTATTGATTTCTTAAAAACCAATGGGTTTGAGCTTTTTTGCATATCTTGGTTGCCATCCATATATCATCTCTGGTGAAGTGCTTACTTGACTTGGGGAGGTAAACAGTATAGCGATGACATGTTATTAAGTTGAATACCTAAAATCTGTGTAATTTTATGATGTCACCCCATAAATTCAATGAAAAGTAAATCAGTAAAACAGACGGATTTGTCAATATTACACGAAACAGAGCATCATGGGCCCATGTTCCCAGCTGTTACTGTCATGTTTCAATGTGTGTGTCTTTTTTAATATATTTTATTGATTTTTCACAGGGAGGAAGGGAGAGGGATAGAGAGTTAGAAACATGGATGAGAGAGAAACGTCAGCTGCCTCCTGCACACCTGCTACTGGGGATGTGTCCACAACCAAGGTACATGCCCCTGACTGGAATTGAACCTAGGACCTTTCAGTCCGCAGCCGACGCTCTATCCACTGAGCCAAACTGGTTTTGGCTTGTGTTTTTTTCCCTCCCCCTTTGGGTGCAGGACCACCACAGGCCTCAGTTTGGATAACGGCCTTTGCACCTCTGGAAGGTAAGGCTCTGGCAAAGCTTTCTCTGCAGAGCGAGTGGCTTTTAGGAGAACATCCAGGATGTGTTTCACACAGTGACTTCTCCTGGTACATCCCCAGCCAGAGACAGAGGTGACTTTTTCTCATCATTTACTGTGGATCCCTAATGGGGTCCTAGACATAAAACCTACAATAGCCCAGCTGCTGTGGCTCAGTGGTTGACTTCTGACCTGTGAACCAGGAGGTCATGGTTTGTTTTCCAGTCAGGGCACCTGCCTGGGTGCAGGCTTGATCCCCAGTGTGGGGCAGGCAGGAGGCAGCCAATCAATGAGTCTCTCATCATTGATGTTTCTCTCTCTTGCCTGCTCTCTGAAATCATATGTATATATGTTATATATGTTACATATGTTACATATACATTGGTACCTCAAGATACGAGTGCCCTAACATACAAAATTTTTGAGATACGAGCCGTTGAGCGAGCGATTTTTGCTTTGAAATATGAGCAACAGTTGAGATAGGAGTCATCGCGCGGATTGGCCGGCTGCACACGACCCACCCGTTTACCACGACTCGAGCGTCTCATAGTTTCCCACGCCTAAAGGTTAAGGAACGAATTAAACTCGTATCTCGAGGTACCACTGTATTTAATATATGTATGCTATATATGTTATATATGTTATATATGTTATATGCTGTATGTGGTATATATGTATTATGTGTGTGTTATATATGTAATACGTGTGTGAAATATATATGTAATATATATGTGAAATATATATGTATATATTTTAAAGCTTATAATAGTACAGAAGCTTTCCTAAGACCTGCATGCCCTCAGGATCTTCTCACCCTTACACGAGTCCATATAATCAAATGACCATTTCAATATCCCTGTGGCTTAGGCCTCCAGGAGAGAGCGCTCAGGGTAATCTGATGTCCGCTGGGTCCCTGCCCTTGATTGTTGCTCCGGATCACAGGGGGCCGCTGCGCCTGCGACTTGAACTCTGATGGGCACCGAGACGTCCCTGGCGTTCAGCTGACCCAGCTTCCCCCTGGCTGTTGCCCAGGGAGCAATGCCATGCCGCGCTGTCTGCTCGGAGCTGCGTGGCTCAGTTTCCTGGGCCAGCCCTAACCTTTCCCGTGCACTCCATCCATACCAATCAGGCGGAGGGAGAATGCGCTTCTATTTATTTCTTAAACTGATTAATTCTTTAAGACAATTTGGGCTCGGGCCGGGAGGAAGCCCTGATTGAATGCGTGTCACCGGAGATTTGAAGCCCAGCTCAATATCGTTCTCATTACGCCCGGCTGCAGGAGTTGCGGAAAAGCCATTAATTTTAATAAGCAGCGAGAGAAACAACATCAGGGAACTAATCAAGTGACACCCCGGACATATTATTTAGTCGCAGTGCGCGGACTCAGAGCAATGCTGGGTCTTTGCTGGGCTGGTTATTTACACACGCGTGCGTGCACACACACACACACACACACACACACACAGTCACCCCTGGCATATAACGGTTCCAATAATGCCACTTAAAATCAATCAGGA
>PVJN01036038.1:0-21737 GCA_004026805.1 Lasiurus borealis | reverse complement strand
TCAATTTAATGGGAACTGAAACACATAAGTTAAATTACTTTTTTCAAAGTTGAACAGAAAGTAAGTTACTACATTATAAACATAATTCATGTTCTTGTCATTGTAGTGTTTAATTCTATCTAGTGGAACACACTTCCTTTCAGGCTGTCTTCTACATAACAATTTACTACCCACTTGGCAAAGTAGAGACTGTCATTCATAGATATTAGATTCTCTGTATCAGGGCAGAACATAGGTTTACCTAATCATATGATGACATGACTTTGGCTGGAAGGTGCTAAAGTTGAAAGACTTCAGTATATCTGAAACTTCACATTTTCAGATGTCCTTCGTTTTCAGAAAATAGATTAAATATAGGATCATGTAGAAATCAAATACAGACATCCTTCCATATTAAGCCACAGTGGTTAGGCTGAGGCAGAGGCCATTAGGGGTGATCAGGCAGGCAAATGAGCAGTTAGGGATGATCATGCAGGCATGCAGTGGTTAGGGGCAATTAGGGAGGTAGGTGAGATGTTAGGGGAAATCAGGCAGGCAGGTTAGTGGTTAGGGGTCATCAGGCAGGCATGGGAGTTAGGAACAATCAGGCAGGTAGGTAGGCAGAGTGGTTATGGGTGATAAGGCAGGCAGGCAAGTGATTAGTGGTGATGAGGCAGGTAGGCAGAAGTGGTAAGGGGCAATCAGACAGGTAGGCAGAGGGATAAGGGGGATCAGGCAGGCAGGCAAGTGGTTAGGGGTGATGAGCAGGCAGGCAGAAGCAGTTAGGGGCAATCACACAGGCATGCAGGCCAGTAGTTAGGAGATAGTGGTCCTGAATTGCGAGAGGGATGTCCGACTGTGGGATCGGGCCTAAACCAGCAGTTGGACATCCCCCAAGGGGTCCTGGATTGTAAGAGATTGCAGGTTGGACTGAGGGACTCCCCTCTCATACATGAATTTCATGCACCTGGACTCTTTAAAGTATAAAATGTTAAGTTTGGGGAAAGAGGAACAATAAAACTTAAGATATATGAGGTGTAATGAAATGATCATTTTAATATATTTTCCTCCTAAAAGAACCTGCCCTACTTAATTGTAGAGTTGAAGTCTACCAAGTTAAGGCATAATAACTCTCAGTTTTTCCTGAAAAGCTGAGAGCTGTCCATCTGTTTTATGAGGATGACATTTTTTTTAAATAAAATTAGCTAAAAATTTAGAGAGAACAAATTGCAGATCCATTTTATTCTTGAATATAGCTGCAAAATTCCTAGTGAATATAATACCTAACTAAATTAATACACCCAAATTAAGTAGGTTATATCTTAAAACATGTTGTATAATAAAATAGTAAATGCTAATTTTTCTAACCCTATCTCTGTCAACATTTGTGTAACAGATATATATATATAATCTCTCTATATATATTGGAATATATGCATGTATAATTCTATCTACATTAACACTCATATGTTTATTTCTCTTGTTTCTCTCTGATATATATAGATATCTATATTTATGTACCTATATATGTATAAAGCACATACATATAAATTTAAGATTACTTCAAAATAGTGAAATGATAGGTAGATAATAAGATAGAGGTGTATGTGTGTGTGTGTGTGTGTTTGTGTATAAAAATATTATAATTAAAAAACTAATAATCTAGTTGACTACAAGATCAATTTGAAAAATCTATAGGATATTTCAAAATAATGAATTTTTCACTAGATGACATAAAAGAAAAGAAAATTGTTAAATAATGCATAGACTTTTGTGGAGAACATATTAAAATATATTTATGGATGTAAAACACAAATAAATGCAGATAAATAAGTTGTTCATAGAAAGGGTGACTTCAGAACGTACAGATATGAGTGGATAAATTTAATACTTCTAAAAATAAATTATAGATCACTTTTTGAAAAATTTTAGAAATATATACTAAATTTTAAGTGAAAAAATAAATGTCCATGAATGGTACATCAATTTTTGAAATAGAAAAGAAAAATGTAAGCCTCATTCTACCCCATCAATTGTAATATATTATGCAAAGCCAATTAATAAAAATAGTACAAATAATTGCTAGGCAATGAATTCAAAGGAAGAATGTGGTGTGTTTGTATGTTTGTGTATGTATATGTGTCTGTGTGTATGTGTGTGTATACATAAGTGGGCCATTTAATTGATGTTGTTGGACTTGTCTTAGGATATGTAGAAAAATAAATATGGTTTTCTTCTCCTTCCCCATTTATCATGGTTAAATCTAGTTTAATTAATCCAAAGAGATAAAGGTTAAAATTCAAAATATAATAGAAAAAATGATAGGGAATCTATTTGATTTCTGGGAAAAGACATTACTTAAATCATAAACCATGGGAAAAAATTCCAAGTATTTAACTATATCATGTATAATGAACTTAAAGGATAAGATATTCATAGTCAAAAAATAACTGATAGACTGAAAGAAGATATTTCCAATACAAATAGAAAATTTGAATAGTTGCTATTCAATGAATAGTTGCTAATAAACAAGTCAAGGAAAAGAAAACGAATGAGAAAGTCAAACTACTTGATTAGGTAATCACCACTAAAATGGTGAAATCACTGAAAGACATAAGCATTCTCACTGAGAATCAGAGAAATACACAGTAAAACAATAAGGGTCATTTGGCAACCTCCAGATCATTTCTAAATCGGGTTCCCAAGTGATACTTGTTTGGCTAACTTATGTAAAGAAGGAAATCTCAGATGCTACCAGTAGGAAGGTGGCATGATGCCTCCATATAAGTGAGCAAATTAGCCATACTTAGTGAAATATGGGAGGTGCAAACTCTCTTTCTGCTCTTCACTTCATGGAAATCTGCCCTAAAGAATGCCCCTCAGGGAAGTTGTATGTGAATTCATCGCAGCCATAACTATGGTTCTGAGAGTTGGTTATAGCTGGTATGACCATTATTAGAGGAGGTATAGGTGAGATGAGACATATCTGTATATTATGTGTAGAATCCACACAGATCATGAAATACCACATGCTCTCATTTGCTAGAGTTGCCATAATGAAATCCCAGAGACTGACTGGCTTACACACCAGGGATTTATTTCCTCCCAGTTCTGGAGGCCGGGAGTACAAGATGTCAGCCAGGGTGGGTTCTTCCGAGGCCTCTCTCTCCCCATGGATTGCAGGAGGCCACATGTTGCAGCTTGTTTACAGGACAGGACTTATTCTCTGCATCCATGTGCCCTTAATGTATCTCCCTCTTAAAAGGATTGAGGCGCTATCCTAAAGGCCTCATTTTACATCTCTTCTCTCATAATATGGTTACCTTCTGAAACACTGGGGATTTGGACTTCACAATATGAATTGGGAGTGTGTGCGGGGAGGGGGAGGGGCGAAATTCAGCTGATAACAGCATAGAACAGTTTAAAAGAAAACCCCCAACTATATTTCTCAATCTAGACAAAATATGAAAAATATTGAGCAAAAAAGGTAAGAATTCTATCTATAGTTGAATAAAATTTGTGTAAATAGATTAGTATTAAATATATATGTTAATATATCTATGAAGAATAACTATGTATGTACTATAAAAGACATTTGATATGAAAGAGAGTCAATGAAAAAGGTTGGAATGGAAATAAGGATTAGGTAAAAAGGGAATAAAAAGTAAAGCAAAATAATGTCCTGTACAACTGATAAGGATTGTATACCCTAAATGAGGAGTTTGATAAAATCAACACTAAAATTGGAAATTAAAATTTGTAAAGCTGATGATCATAGGCATACAGACAGTTATATGATGTTGTGGAGACATACCTTAGATTTAAAGATACAGACACTTTTAAATAGTGAGTTGACATTGTCATAAATATTGTTAATTTTATTACTGAACACTGAATTATTGGGATTATGCGATGGGGACAAACACAGAGAAGGGCAGGGGATTTTAAAAAGAGGGCCAGATAGAAGGAATGAAATGAGAGCCCACAGTACACACTGGGCAACTAGATGAAAGAGTGGCAACATCAAAGTTAAGTTGACATCAAAAGCAATCAATTCAGGAATGAAAAAAACTCTTGCAAAAAACATGGGAAAAGAACCTGGAGCTGGACATGTTTTCATCAGTGAGGTCGGCGAACGGGGGGACAAGACAGGGCACTCTCTATAGCCAGTATCACGGAGAACATGAATATT
This sequence comes from Lasiurus borealis, assembly GCA_004026805.1. NCBI lineage: Eukaryota > Metazoa > Chordata > Mammalia > Chiroptera > Vespertilionidae > Lasiurus > Lasiurus borealis. The sequence continues at coordinate 17,566 of PVJN01036038.1, read as the reverse complement.
CGTACCTCAGCTCTACTCGAGGATTCTGGACGGACTAAGTGGGTATAGTGGATCCCATGGCTGACCCTAAAAATGTTAAGAGATGGTTCACTCTTGAAACACAAGTAAGAGTTCGGGACTCCCATAGGTTTTAAATAAGGATAATTGCACAGGAACCTCCACCTTCAAGTGACTTTCTTTTCTAACCAGATTTATTTTCTATTCTTTCTCCAAGTTAGGCATACAAAATAGGCCCTTTGAGATTCTTAGGTAAAGATTTGATCCACCTATTGTGCAGCATACCAAACATTTGTACATAATAATACTGATTTATGAAATAAATACTTATTAGTCACCTACTACATATCAGGCAATATCCTAAGACCAAACTATAAAGAAACATAAAACTGGAATGCTGCCAAAGGTATAGCTCATACCCTTGATAAAATCAAAGCACACATGTTAAATCAGAAATGTATGACAGTGAAACAAATGATGGGATGTAAGATGATTACCTACATATTATGGGGTGACAAAAGGAGAGAGCCAGCTCACAGTGCACTAAGGGGTGGTCAGGGACTCTGGACCACATGGCTACACAGCTGCATCATGAAAGCTGGGTAAACTTTTAGAAAAATATGGCATATGTTTTGTCACAAAACACAGCAAATGCCTGTGTATCCAGAGAAGGGAAGCACATGGAAGTCACATCCCAAACATGCTTATCATACATGGATTAACATGAATGTGTCCCCAAAGCCAATGAAACGAAGATGCATTTTACTTATTGAGGAAAAGTTGGCTGCACTGGATTTGTGGAAAAAGAATACAGTATACTTAGAATAGGAATATGGGATTTCAAAGGAGACTTTGACAGTGAAGCAATTATTGCTAAATGCACTCAATTTTGCAATTAATATTTTGTGTCATGTGAACCTTCACTGTATTTCAAATTGCCTAGAGCATGCTGGGTAAGTATATGACAGAGTTCTAAGGGTGAAGTTCACAGGAGACTTTGTAGGCCCTATTTTAGGAAGTGACAGTATCAGAGATCATTTCAGAGAGACAAACATGGTGGTTATTGAGCAATAGAGAGAACAGGCAAGCTTGCAGACATGAGGAGAACTTAGAAGATGATTTTAGTCATCCAGTGAGAAATTAGAAGTTGAGCAAAAAAATGGGCAAAGGGGTTTGCAAAGGGGGGGAGATTCAACTGTCTTAAAATCAGGTAGAGCAATAAGATTGTAAGGAGAGAGAGGAATAGCGAAAGGGAAGGTGATTTTTAAAAATATGTTTATGTTGATTTCAGAGAGGATTGGAGAGAGAGACAGAGAGGTAAAAACATCAATGATGACAGAGAATCATTGATCAGCTGTTTCCTGCATGTGCCTTCTGGGGATCAAGCTTACAACCTGAGCATATGCCCTTGACCAGAATCGAACCTGAGGCTGACGGTTCCACTGAGTCAAAACAGCTAGGGAAGGGAGGGTGAATTTTTGATGCCTGGCTTGGGAAATTTGAAATGTGGTATCATTTACAGTTCTGAGGAGGATGCATGGAATACTAGTGGGAATCTAATTGGAGAAGTACAAGGATGTTAATTTTAGCTCAAAGATGAGTTTTTAAGCCATCATGTGGAGACTGAAACTGTAGAAATAGATGAAATTACCTAGAGACAGTTGTGGAATCTTGGGTTTACATGAATTTTTATTCAATTTTATAATAACTTTGCTATTTATAATCAATGTCTGCTCATGACTTAAGTATCTATGATGTTCATTTCTGTTTGTATGTTCTAAATATTATAATGAGAAGAAACATTTTGTCATAGAAATAGCCCTTTCTATCCAGACATGTAGACTACCATTGGAATCTAGTTTGGCATGTGCCTTCCTAGTGGATAGAATGAGGTAAAATATGTAAATATATAGCCTAAGACCATTTTATTAAATATTAACTGACTTTGTTCTTAGTATTTTTTTGCCCATTCTGAGGGTATAGGTCAATAATTGGTACAGAACCAATAGTTATAGATTATTGAAGAATGCTGAGCACATTCATAGGATGAAAAGACTTTAATGATTCCATATAAAGAAAAGATCAAGGGGCAAGACAGGCAGATAAGATAGAGAGTTCTGCATTTTCAATGACATTAAGCATTGCTGTTTCTTCTTTTCCTCTGAACTTCCAGTTATTATTGCTTTTAAGCTCAGTCAAAAAGCCTATGATTTAGGCTTTTAATGTCTTTTGAGTTCACTGGAAGAAAATTATGCCTGACCTTGTAGAAAGATTCAGGAGTTTGGATTTATAAATCAAATCCTGTTTTAGCTGCTAAACTCATATTAACACATTATGAATTGAGGATATATATGTATATATGTATATATAATTTTGGGGGCCTCAGTTTCACTGTGAGAAGGGGTAATATACTTGTCCTGCAAATATAACAGATCCTACGAGGAGAAAGAATAAAACTGAGATATATTTAAAGAATACACAATGTTAAAACATGATATTAATATGATATTTGGGGGACAGCAACCCAAGTCTTTTTCTAAGTAACATTGTGTTTCCCTTGTACAATGTCTTATAAAGGAAAATGAAAAAAAGATACAATTCGGTGAGTCACAGAAACTTGCAGGTAGTAGGAATAGATGCTCAAATCTACCCCCTTCATTAGTGCAAAGGTCTATTCTACTGGATAGTTTATTTGCTGGGTAGATTGAACACTTCTTCCGAAGTAATCTGACTTGGGCAACTGGTGTGACCCAGGGAATAGAGAGATTTAGGAATCAGAATACTAATGGAAACAGAAACACACACATAAACACATCAATGTCTTGGTTCAGATGTACATAATAATACTTTATATACCTATCCATTAAGTGAATAGGGAAATATGGTGGCGATATGTGACTCAGGAAAGTAAGCTTAAAGAAATGATATAAAGAAGATAAACTCAAACCATTTATAACTTGCAGATAGAAAAATTCCAGTCTCACTCAGTTACTTCTGATACCTCACTTAAATCTTCCCTCATCTAAGAAAATATAAAATGACTCATCAATGACCCTACTTTACTGAGAGGTGTTCTACAAAGTAACTAACCAGCAATGTGAATGTCAAAATAAACAAATACATACCAAGAAACCATCATACATGAGAAGAGACGGACATGATGACTAAATGCAATCCTGTGTCCTAGATTAGATACTTAAAAAAGAGAAAGACATTAGAGTAGGGATGAAAAAAAAATGTGTAGTTAATAGTGTTGTACCAATGCTAATTTTTAGTTGTGATCATTAAACTACAGGTATGTAAGATGTCAACATCATGGGAAATCAGGTGAAGAATATTTGGGGCTTCTGTACTATCTTTAAAACTCTTCTGTAAGTTTAAAATTATTTCAAAATTTATAGTTTTATAAATTTTGGAAATCACAGAAACTTGCAGGTAGCAGGAATAAATTCTGAGAGGGTTTTGCTTGTTTGTTTGTTGTTTTATTTATTAATCCTCCCCATGATATTTTTCCATTGATTTTTTTAGAGAGAAAAAGGAAGAGGGAAAGACAAAGAGAAACATTAGTGTGAGAGAAGACACATCGATTGGTTGCCTCCTGCACACATTATGACCAGGGCTGGGGAACCTGAAACCAAGGTATGTGCCCTTGACTGTAATCAAACTCTGGGCCCTCAGTCCATGGGCTGATGCTCTATCCACTGAACAAAACTGGTTAGGGCTATAAAAGTTTTTTTTTTTTAATAAAATAAAATTGGTAACATAATTCTGAAAGACATAGGAAGGTTAGAGCTAGAGAGATAAATTTGGGAGTTACAGTTGAAGAGATAGAAATTGAGGAGGAAAAGGAGATTGGCTGGGGAGAGTTGAGAAAAGAGACTGGCCTTCAGCTCTTTTTACTCAAAACCAAATAATTGACAGCCATTTTTTAAAATATATTTTTAATTGATTTCAGAGAGGAAGGAAGAGATAGATAGAAAGAACATCAATGATGAGAGAATATCATTGACTGACTGACTCCTGCATACCCTTGCTGTGGGGGATGAAGCCCACAACCCAGGCATATACCCTTGGCCTGAATCAAACCTGGGACCCTTTCTTCTATATGCTAATGCTCTATCCACTGAGCCAAACCAGCTAGGGTTTGACAGCCATTTTTAATACTCATTTTGAAAGATAAATATCTGGAGGAAATGTAAATGTTAGAATCTAATGCCCTTGATAACTGCTCTTGATTGATTTTGCTTGTAAACACTGGGTGGCTTCATTTGAAAAATTCCAAGGAACCGGAATCAGCATTCAAGGATCAAAATGTCTGCTGTTGATATGCCTCCTATCTTTGAAGCCAGTGGTAGACAAACCACAGTTCGTGAGCCACATGCAGCTCTTTGGCCTTGAGTGTGGCACTTCCACAAAAGTACCATGGCCTAAGCGAGTCTATTTTGAAGAAGTTTAAAGAAGTTTAGGTTTAAAAAATTTGGCTCTCAAAAGAAATTTCAATCATTGTACTGTTGATATTTGGCTCTGTTGACTAATGAGTTTGCCAACCACTGGTCTAAGCCATTTCTACTTTAATCTTATAGCACTTGCTCTTTCTTAGAGATAAGGATCGTACCAGTATGGTTAGGTGGACACAAAGGTAGAAAACCCAAAATATGAGGCCCTGTCTCTCAGGTGGGTTTTCTTCTATTTGGACCCATTGCCTCACCCCTCCACTTACCTTACCTTTGAAATTATTACTTCGAACAAACACAGTTAAATGTTGGTGTGCCTCCAAATCACCAGTGCTTCAAGCCTCATATAATGTATTTGTACTTCTTTAATTATAGATACTTAAATTAAAAGCTTATAATAGCAATAGGTTTTTTGTTCAGTTGTCTTGAACCTGACAGATGTAGTATATGTAATGACAAGATTTCCGGTGTAAGTAAACAGTCAAGAAAGCCCATAATGTCTTGCAGCAACCCAGCCAAGATATAATGGGAACACGAATTAGCACTTCACTCTCCGTCTGAGGGCTGCTTTGGTTTTGTAATCCAGAAAAGAAGGGGGTGAGAATCACTATTATTATTTCAAATGGAGTAGCAATGACAATTGGAATTAGAATTTGGCATTGAAAACTTTTCTTAATTTTAAATAAAATTTTTATTAAGTATTCACTCAAATCCCGTAAGTAGCTGAAGATACATTCAACTAAAGTCATTCAGAAGACAAGAAAAAAAAAAAGACACCCTTCCCTACTTTCAATGTCATTTTCTAATAATTTAACTGTAAGACATTCAGACACTCAAGACTGAGTGTCAATTGACTGAAAAGAGCTTCCTTTTGGTCAGGGAAAAATAATTCATACATCAATGTTATCTTAAGTGATTCCTCTGAGTGATGATATGTAACCACCTGGGAACAAAGAAGTGAACCCTATCGGACTATGCTGCACATTTATAACTATTAGGAGAGCTCAGCCATGATTGCAGCTTGTGTGCCAGGCATAAAATAAGTCGCCAAACTTTGCTGAAAATGGCCTAATTCAGGAACACCAAGTTCCAGGTGTTTTAAAAGTCCTTCAGAATCAGAACTGTAGCGCCATTTGATTGTAACACATTCCCTTCTACATTTGTTAAGTTCCCACCAGGAACAAGTGTGGAAGCCTCGCATCAGGCAGCTCTCCTCTTCCCCTTCTGGGTTTTGTACCTCAGTACCTCCTAGGGGGACAGGATTGAGCAGGAAGTTACAGTCTGAGTGGTTGGGGAGAAGCTATAGAAAAACACTCTGGAAATGTTTCATTTATGTTCCATTCAGAAGCAACCATGAGAATTCCTGGATGTAATCAGAAGAAAATTTCTCTCTCCTCTGGCCACCATGGAAATCTTCAATTTTACTTTAGTTTCCACTAGCCTAATTTCTATTCTAGGGACAATTTTCTATCCCTTATTGAGACTTTTTTTCTGGTTTTCACAGATTCCCATAAAGGAGGCATGTTCAAGGGCAGAGCTCCTATAGTTAAAACTTCCAAGAATGTCCCAATTTTTCAATATTCTTGCTTCTTGATTATGTGTTAAGAATTTTTCCATTAAAAATGGAGATCTTATTCCATAAAAACATGGTTTCTGTTGACAGACTGCAATTATATACTTCTCCCTTTACTAGTTGTGTGACCTTGAGCAAGTGCATCTACAGTTTCTCATCTTTTTCTTTTATTTTTTTTTAATTTTTATTGATTTCAGAGAAGAAGGGAGAGGGAGAGAGAGAGAGAGAAACCTCAATGATGAGAGAGAATCATTGATTAACTGCCTCCTGCATACCCTTCACTGGGGATCCAGCCTGCAACCCTGGCATGTGCCCTTGACTGGATCAAATCTGGGACCCTTTATGTTGCAGGCCAATGGTCTATCCACTAAGCCAAACCAGGTAGGGCAGTTCCTATCTTTAATGTGGAATAAAAATAATATCTCTCAGAGAGCTATAGGAGAGGATTAAGTGTATAAAGATTTTCTGAGGATGCCCGAAAACACACAGAAGCACTAAAAAAAATATATTTTCAAGAATATGATTCAGAAAATTATATTTAGCTTATATATTTGAGTTATTTTGTTTGCAAAAGTAAAAAAAAAACACATAATATTGACTTAGGGGAAAGGAGGATATTTACGGGGTTATTTAACTAAATGTTACAGGGAAGATACGGACTCAGTCACAGCTTGACATGGAGTTTTAGACAATCTCATCAAATCTGCTTTAGTCTTTCAAGCCATAGGTCTGCAGCTTTGAAGACTTTATTCACTGACGTATGTGGAACAAAATCACAGGACGGCTGCGAGTAGATCTCAAGGGCTATATATTCCCCAGTTGATATCAAGTGAGAAAGAGCATTTGCTTCTAAAGTTTTATTGATGACTAATCCTTAAAACAGTTACCTGAAGACAAATAAATACAGCACTGCTTGATGTATTCCTAATTCATTTAATCTGCACAGAGGTAGAGGCAAGACCTTTAGAAACCTTTGAGGTGATATGGATGCAGGGTTAAGCCAAGCATGGTCCTAGACAGAAATTAGGCAACTATAACCAGAAGAGGAAGGATGAGTGGTAGGTTGTGGAAAACAACTGATATCTATGTAAACCTAGAAATAAGAGCATAGTCTCAGTATATACATGAAATTCATTAGAATAAAAAATGGAAATTTAGAACACCATAGTAATGATGATGAAAATATAACAAGATAATAAATGTTGATACATGCATTATGCTTTTATATTCAATTTTTTTCAGTTTTATAAAGAACTCCACATATGCAACCTCATTTTTTTTTCTGCGTAGCATCCTATGAGATATCTATGGTTTCATCTTCAGTTTTGTCCTTAGAAGGAAACTGAGGCTCAGTTTTTGTTTATTTTTAATATATCTTATTGATTTTTTACAGAGAGGAAGGGAGAGGGATAGAAAGTCAGAAACATCTATGAGAGAGAGACGTAGATCAGCCGCCTTCTGCACGCCTCACAGTGGAGATGTGCCCGCAAGTAAGGTACATGCCCCCGACCAGAATTGAACCCAGGACCCTTCAGTCTGCAAGCCGACACTCTATCCACTGAGCCAAACTGGTCTTGGCAAGGCTCAGTTTTGTTAAGCAATTTGTCCTAAGGCTATACAAGTAACTTGAAGTAGAATTAGGATTTACACCACCGTCTACTGACTTTTAATCTTGTACCACTTTCATTATGCCAGTGTGTGTGTTTTGTTTTATTATTAGAGATATTTAATCAGCGGTTCATTTCCTAGGGAAAATGGCAAGAGGAAGGTTGGGCACTGACACCTTTACAAGGTATATGAAGTGGGTAGCAATTGGTAAGCACAGCCTTTTTGATGCTTCAGAATTCTACCGAAGGATACCGCTATAAACATCACACCACTCTGTAGAGTGGGCAACAGACTTGGTTAATGGAAAAAATGATTAGAGGTAGAAGGCTGCTCAGCAACCCTAATGGTCTCAATTTTGCTCACAAAATAACTTATAAACCATTCATAGTATTCTACCAGTACCTCCTTCTCTTGATTTATAATATCTTTTTATGGGTTCAGAATAGAATCAATGGTCTGGAAGAGCACAGGAGGGTAATGTTTCCCAGAAGAGATGATACTAGAAAAAAAAAAGTGCTGCCCTTGCAGCTTTTGATGCATTTTCTCATTGGTCTACAGGTTGTTTTCTTTCTCAACTATGATCTGGAAATGCGCAACCAGAGGATCTCGATAAGTGCTCCAATGTGTGACCTGCTAATTTTATTAACATCCGTCCTCTCTGAAATGACGCCGCATTTAAGTGGTAACAGAAAGAAGTGGCATCAATGAGGAGGCGGTGGGCCCATCTCTGTGGCTGACGGCAAAGAGCTGCCACCCATGAATATGGGGCATCCAGGCTTCACGTTTCTCTGTGAATGACCGTTTCAATCAGACTAAATAATGGTGCATCTATCTTCCCTTAAAAGTACCACCTTTATGAGGCAAATACCCTTGATGTGTGTATTTTGCTTCCTGTTGTTTTGTCAGGTGCTGTTCTTACCTCTGCCTTGTTAATGAGAAAATCATCTCCTCTGTCATTCAGAGCCTCTTTTCCAGTCCTCCCTTGTACAACGGTAAATGATCCATTTTTCAAAACACATTATTGGAAGTCAAACTGCCCTGTAACCCTTGACGAAGTAAAACTACTAGTAACTTTAACCTCGTGAATATTTAGCGTCCACGTAGTCCAGAGAGCTATCTATCATTCATTCAGCCCTAACTCTCAAGTCTTGAAAAATGTAATCACCTAGAATTTAAAAGGTTGTTTCCATTGTTCTTACCTCAAACTAGCAACTCAGATTTCACTTGCAAATTACTCTCTCTCTTACTTAAGACAGGTATTTGCAATAAAATAAAAAAAAAGTACATCACCATTCTATTCAAGAGAATCAAACTGTCCATCAAAATCCATCATATATTAGTCACTTTTGCTAAGGGACACAGTTATGTAAAATAGCCATAAATGTTGTTTTAATTATATGATTTATATAACCTCTTGCTTTAGGATAACTTAAGGACTTTGTATTAAAGCAGCTAATTTTTTTCTTTGACATTGGCCTGGGAGTTAGGAAAAAATTAAAAAAGGTGAATTAATTACTAGGTAGTATGCATCTATATGGTGCCATGAGTGTGCTCTAACAATAACATTCTTGATTTCATCAAAGAGGAAGGGATCCTAAGCAATGATGGAATCATGCCATTTACAAGGGCTTCCAGATTACTTCTATATGAATACCAGAGCCTTGGCTAAAATGACCTAAATAAATTAATGTATAATACAAAAAAAAAAGAATTGAGATTATTTAGAGAATTCTAAATGCAAAGAAAGCTCAGTGCTTATGATGAGATCTGAGATACTGATGTATAAGACGATCAGACTTTTGTTTGTGTTTTTGAATTGTGTCTAAGTCAGCAATGCTGAAAAGAAGACCTTCCAAGAGGTTGCTTTTAGAGAGCAATGCCAAAGAGACCTCTGATGGCCAAGGGGCAGCATGCTCTCTACTGAAGCAAATCCCTGCCATGACCCAGGAATGACCACCAAGTGATGTTAGAGGCATTTATTTTCTTACTAGAGGCCCGGTGCATGGACCAAGGAGGGACGGATGTCCCTCAGGCCAGGCTGCACCCTCTCCACTCTGGGACCCCTTGGGGGATGTCTGATCACAACCAATTCTGCCTGCCAGTCTGATCACCTCCTAACCACTCCCCTGACAACCTGATTGATGCCTAACTGATCCCCTGCCAGCCTGTTAGCCTAACTGCCCTCTCCTACAGGCCTGGTCCCCTCCAACTGCTCTCCCCTGCAGGCCTGGTTCCCCACTAACAGCCTTTCCCTGTATGCCCAGTCACACCCAACTTTCCTCCTCTGCCAGCCTGGTCAACCCTAACTGCCCTCCTCTGTAGGCCAGATTGCCCCAAATGACCTCCCTTGCAGGCCTGGTTTCTTCCAACTGCCCTCCCTGCTGGCCATCTTGTGGTGGCCATCTTGTGTCCACATAAGGGAAGGATCTTTGAGCACATGAAGGCAGCCATCTTGTATGTTGGAGTGATGGTCAATTGAATATTACTCTTTTATTAGATAGGATAGAGGCCTGCTGCATGGGTGGGGGCCAGTTGGTTTGTTCTGAAGGATGTCCCAGATCAGGTCGGGGGTTTTCTTGGGGTGTGTGGCGGCCTGGGCGAGGGGCCTGTGGTGGTTTGCAGGCCAATCACACACCCTCCTCCAGTGACCCAAGCAAAGGCCCTGGAATCTGAGATTTATTTATCTTTTACAGTAGAATCTTTGTAGCCTGGAGTGGAGCCAAACCTTCTGCTCTCTCTGTGGTGGCATCCATGTCTGTTGGGATTTATTTAACTTCTATAATTGAAACTTTGTAGCCTTAAGTAGAAGCCAAATCAGGCCAGGGCTTCAGAAGCTTGGCTTCCTCAATCACTGGGGGCAACCCTAGCCTCCTGCTTTCTCCAGCTCCATGTTGCCACCCATTTTTGTTGGGATTTATTTATCTTCTGTAATTGAAACTTTGTAGCCTGGAGTGGAGGTCTGGGCTGGCCAGGGTGTGCGGAATGCTTGGCTTCCTCCATCCCTGGGGAAACCCAAGCCTCTCTCTTGCTCTCTCTGTGGCAGCAATCATCTTGGTTGGGTTAATTTGCATATCCACTCCTTGATTGGCTGTTGGGTGTGGCTGTGGGTGTAATGGAGTGATGGTTAATTTGTGTATTACTCTTTTTATTATATAGGATTGCAGAAAAAAAAAGAATAAATTTACACTTGACCAAGCAAAGGCCCAACCAGATCTGTAAATCAATGCGAGTTCTGTCTCTGTTCTAGCATATGATCATGGCTTGTTGGGAACTCTTATCGATTATGGAAGCCATCCTTTTTCTCTGACTATTTCTGCAGAAGAACAGATTTTTCATTCAACTGCATGAGGATATAAACCACTCTTTCCCTAGCTGCACCCTTTTTCCTCTCTTCATGGCATCTGAAGTCACAGACATTAAATCACCCTGCCTTCCACTCCAGAAGTCCTTATACACCTGAGAAAATATGGAAAATGCTTTTGAATTTGTGATTATGCATTTTCCCCTTTGAAAGGATCCATAGATTTCACTCCCTTCTCAAAATCCCTTCAAAAGTTAAAAAGTTTAGTCTATTCCAGTGCTATTGTATCTCGAGGGAAGGGAGGAAACAATGAGTCCAGCTGACAGAGTAAGTGACCACTTCTGACTGCAGGAAGAGACCAAACTGCAGCCCAAGACATGATACCCATGTAACTGGTAGAGAACTGAACACTCTACAGTACTGTGCTAGTGGCAATCTCAATAAATCCTGATATATAAAAACCCTGGGTCCACCACATCCACAATGACCAGAGGCTTGACCAATCAGAAGTCAGTCCTGCAGTCAGTACTGAGTGACACAGCACTAACTGCTGAGGGGGTTGTAAATCAGGCTTGGAGAGAGGCCTGAAAAGAGAAGCAGAGTCTGATCATCCATAGCCCTTGTGGCAGCTGTTGATCAGCAATTGCCTCTCTTTTTCTCTGGACCTGGCTAGCAGCTGCACCTCCATTTCTCTCTAAGCCTCCATCAGGGCTGCAGATCAGCCCTGCCTTTCTGATCAGGCCCTGTTGATAGGCCCAGAGATGCTGACTGGCATAGAAACTGACCAATCAGGACCAAATAGGCCAGCAGAGGAGGGCAGTTGCGAGTGAGATCAGGCTGGCAGAAGAGGACAATTGGGGACGACCAGGTCGACAAGGGGACAGTTAGGTGTTAATCAGGCCAGCATGGGAGAGGGTGCAGGCTAGGTTGAGGGACCCCCACCCTCCAGTGCTCAAATTTCATGCACCAGGAGTCTAATAAAGGAAGGAAGGAAGGAAGGAAGGAAGGAAGGAAGGAAGGAAGGAAGGAAGGAAGGAAAGTAAATGAGCTAGAAAGTAAAAGGGCAAAACTGGAAAAGCAATGCTTCAAAATGTTCCACATTCTGTATTTTTTACGGTTAGCACAACTGTTTATCATTTGCAAATTCTATGTTTAGGATTATTATTTAAAACTCTCCTTTCTATACTGAGACAACTACTGAGAACTGGCTTTATTGAAGGTAGTTGTAGATGATTTCCCAAGTTAAATTATATTCTAAAATTCTAACTCCATTAAATAGAAAAGCTATTGATAAAATAAATAAATAATTAAATTCTGGTCAACTACAGAGAAATATAAGATCATTTTTTTGTTTGTTTGTTTGTTAATCCTCACCCAAGAACTTTTCCATTGATTTTTCAGAGAGAGGGAAAAGGACAGGAGGCGGGAGGATGGGGAGATACATTGATTGGTTGCTTTAAGTGGCCCATCAAGGGCCAAGGAGCAAGCCTGCAACTGAGTTATATGCCCTTGACTGGATTCAAACCTAGGACTGTTGAGTCCATGGGCCGACATTCTAGACACTCTATCCATTCAGCCTAACTGGCTAGGGCTAAGATCATTTTTTAAACTATATATTTTATATTATCTTATTAAAATTTAGAACCTCTCACGGTGAAAGGCAAGATAACTTGCAAAGAATTAACAGACATCCTATTGAATGAGAAATTAAATAAATAAAAGTTCCTGAATTCGGCCTGCCTTCTCATCCCTTTTATTACAAACACATATACTATTTGGGGGGAAAAGTAAAAATTGTTACTTTCCCTATTTTATTTAGCATTTGCAACTGTTTCACTTTGTTTACTTCTATCAATTAAAATATAGTTGCTTGAAAAGATTGATAAGGTCATCTCAATGGATCTAAACACATAAAATGTAAATTATATGTTTTAAAAAAAACTATAAAGGGTGGGCAAGCTCTGTAAAATTATAACCACAGGCATAGATGTATCAGAAAGTAATATAAGTCAGGTCATTCAATTTATCAAGCACATAAGGAGCTAGCGTTTGACTGCTTCATGACTAGAGTTATGCAACAAGCACCGAGATTTAGAATCATGAATAAATTTCAATTGTTTCATGTCTATATGTATATGTATGTATGTATGTGTGTGCATCTAGTATAAGTAACTACTTGCCAAGTCCCAAGGTCAGTTTTCCGTTTTCCTTTTATTTGATTTTTCAATGTCATTTTACATAATTAACTACTCTTTTATGTCTTAAATATTTTTTCAAGCTCTTTGAAAGCATACTGATCTGGTTCATTGGTTATTCTGACTTAGTCAACGTTACTTCTTCCCTCTTCTCATTCCGTCCTCTGCATGCCATTTATCTGGATGCATTTCCTAGGGGCACCCATCCACTCCTCTATCATTTAACTACCAAAACATGCTTCTGACATACAGATCTTATTGCTGACCTTTAGCTCGCTCCTTAACTCTGAACTTATATATCCAAATGCCTACTTACCATTACTACTTGGTTATCTATTCAAGCACCTCAAACTTTACATTTAAGTAAATAATAAACAATCGAACAGACAGATATTTTCTCCAAATACTCCTTCTGTTCTCCAGACTTTTCCATCTCCAATAGTCGCTCAGGCCCCAAACCCAAATGGTATCCTTAATCCTCTACTCCCCAAACCCCCACTATTGTCTTATCCATCAGCTCAGTTGATACTTTAGAACATTCATTATGTTCATCATTTTCCTCCATTTTCATTGCTATCACCTCTGAATAAATCACTCTCCATTGCTCAGAGACTGTGCAGCATTCCCTTTGTTTATTATACCTACTCTTGTACTCATATGGCCATTCTCCATATCACGATCAGATAAATTACTTTTTTAATCTTCAGATTAAGATTTTAAAAAATATATATCTTTATTGATTTCAGAGAGGAAGGGGGTGGGAGAGAAATATAGAAACATCAATGATGAGAGAGAATCATTGATCCCCTGCCTCCTGCATGTCCCCTACTGGAGATCAAGCCCACAACCCAGGCATGTGCCCTGACTGGGAATCTAACTGTGACCTCCTGATTCATAGGAAAATGTTCAATCGCTGAGCCTTACTGGCTGGGCGAGAGAGGGATATCTTTTTAATTAAGATCATACAATGCTCATGCAACACTCATGTTTATAATCCTTCTATGTCTTCCAACCATGCTTAAAAGATATCTAAACTTGCATTGGATGCTATATAATCTCACTCTTGCCTACTTTTCCAATTTAATTTTCAAAGACTTTGCCTCTTATTGGCAATGTTCTAACTCAAAGACATAACTTCTCACCTTCACATATGTGAGGTTCCTTACTATTTGCATTTCCTGGGCCTTTTGTCTAGAATTAGCCTCCCTAGATCTCTTCCCATCTTCAGATAGTAACACAAATGGCACCTTTCACTGATTATAGAAAGAACCATCCATTACCATGCCATAACAGTTGCTACTATATTTTACTTGTTTTCTGACTTTATTGAAAACCCATATGATTTATCATTGTTCCACACAAACCTCAAATACAAAGTTCTCATCATGAAAGCAGAGACTTTTCTTTTATTCAACACTGAATCATAATTACCCAGATTAGATCCTATAGTATGATAGGTGCTCAAAAAAATCTTTGAGTAAATACATATAATATATATACACATACAGACACATATTTATTTATGTATTAATCATTTAGTCATTATATAAGGATTTTTTCAGTAAAGCAAGTATTTTAAAAGTTGGCTTAACCAGAGGTTTATTAAGTAAAATGTAAATATAATAATTTCTCATTTGAATTTTAGGGGGTAAAGTGGCAAATACCAATATATACCTCTGTAGTAAATTAATTAAATATATTTTTAAAAAAATACATGTAATTCCTTCTGTTTGGTTCAGCACAAATTGAGTCAATTCTCCATCACATTACTTCTCCACCTCTGTGAAAATCTAGAAATCTATGTTCACAGTGATGACCCCAAGGCTTCGTGAAATTCATAGTGAAAAAAAAAAACCAAACATTTATTTTTATCCCTTGACTGGTAGGTATGTTTGAGGTAAGCAGAATAATTTTGGGAATTTAGACATGGCTTTTGATCATCAGAAGAAAAACATTTGTAGCTTTACCAGTATCGTGTTTGCTATGGTTTTAGTATAATAAGCTTATAAATTATTAACTGTTCTTTGAACTATCTTAACTATTGTATAAAGTCCTATAAATATCATATGATGTCACTTTTAACCTTCTAATCTGAAACACACACAGGGATGCTAGCAGCAATAAAATGGTCCTCCAGGAGTTATCTTTGTGTAAAGTCGGTGCCCCTCACTGATGTGCCATTACTGCCAGGTTTAGACTGAATTGTGCTGAACATCCCCACCTGGCAGGTGGGTGGTTAGAGATTTGGAGAAATCACGCTCCATTCAGCTATAAAATAGTTCTAATCCAACTCTTCCCACTATTCACAGTATTTCTATCCCTATAGAGAAGGAAGTAACTCAAATAAATGCAAGTTACTCCTTTTTACTTATTTTGCCAACCTTACTCCAACATGATCTTCAAAAGAGTGAAAATCTGTCCTTGTCTTCTAAACAAACACTTCCAACCCCCCCCCCCACAAAACTGGGTGTAAGAATTTAAGTTTATAGGGTCACTTAAGATCTCATTCTGGGAGGATATTCACAAAAAAAGGTGAAGGGAACTTTGTAAATCATGGAGGTACAGAACTGAAAAGAAAATCCTTTGAAGAATAGGTCATTGGTTTTGATATTAGGGAATAAGGTATGAGATGCACTTTGAGGAGCTGTAACCTAACCAAGCAGCTCACACATAGTGGTTTTCATTAAAAAGTTGCCATTTATCTTATCATGGCGAGTTTATCTTACCATGAGCTGTCATTGAGAGGATCGGGAAAGGCTGTGACTTACTGCAGCACAGCGGATATCAAAAAAAGACAGATGGCAACTTTTTTAATGATAGGCCCTGTTCTCCGGGGCGTATTCACATCTCCCGATTCAGGAGCAGCCGCAGTTGGTACCAACCTCTGGAGCTGAACTGCAAGGAGACATTAATCGAATAAATTCATATTAGAAACTGAAAATCTTCGGTTAAGATTTGATTTCCTTTGGAATCAGTTCACACTGAAAAAAATAATGGCATGATGATAAGAGACACATTTGTATTTCATGTTTTAATCTTAGCATTTTAGCAACGTGTATTTTTATAATGTTTGTGAATTCTCTGAGTAAAATTTAACAGTGGACAGCCTGCCATGTTGAGCCATACACTGTAGGAGTCAATCTGCCTTTCTTTTTCTTCATCTATTATGTGGGCAAAAGAAGTGTTCCCAAATCACTGGGTTGTGCTAAGCGCTCAAGCAGATAAGGAGCAGAATAATAGTGTTGCTTTGCTATTGCTATTACTATTAACTGTGCCCATTGTCTCTGATGTTATACGCAGTAAGCCAAATCTCACTTCTCTAAATAAGGAAAGCAGTTGCACTGACTGTCCCATACTTAAATGGAGGTCATTTAAAAATATGCTGCATTTGCCAAAACCGGTTTGGCTCAGTGGATAGAGCATCGGCCTGCGGACTGAAAGGTCCCAGGTTCGATTCCCATCAAGGGCATGTACCTTGGTTGCGGGCACATCCCCAGTAGGGGGCATGCAGAAGGTGGCTGATCGATGTCTCTCTCTCATGGATGTTTCTAACTCTCTATCCCTCTTCCTTCCTCTCTGTGAAAAATCAATAAAATATATTTAAAAACATATGCTGCATTTAGTCAGTTAACACCACACATTCATCGATCCCAATTCTGCAACCAAGGACATGCATCCTTACATCCTTCTGACCAGAGAGACCTGCCCTCCCTTTCCTCTGGGTCTTCCCAGCTGGGACACTGAGAGAACGAATTACCACCCAGGTTGGTCCTTTCCCGTACATCGCATCCTATCATTTTGTACCTGAATCTCTCTCCTAACCAGATAGACATTCCTTGAGAGTGAGTATAGACAAACTCCATATATTTTCATAGGCTTCTTAAGCAAGCTGAAGCAATAAATTAAACCTCAATGATTATATTTTACCTTAAAATAGTATAAATTTACTTATATAGACTGAATGTACAATACCATCATTTTATCTGTCTTCCCGATACCCTTAAATTGAACATTGGGATGGAGAGACAAATACTAAACTCAAAAAAAAAATCTTCAAACCTTCATTTTAGAACTGACTTCTCAAAGAACAACTTCTTTCCTCTGGGCCTCATTTTTACCATCTGTTGAGTAACAGAAATGAACAGGTAATCTGAAGATCCATTCCAGGTTGAGTGTAATTGAGTGATATCTTATAAATATGACAAAGTTTGGAATGCACTCACTCATTCCAATGTGCACTTGGGAAAACTGGCCTAGCATTTGGTCTAAGCGCTGGCCATAGACCTCACAATTGCAAACAAAGGGGTGGAAAAAGCAAACACTGTTGTTTTTCTTTCAAGCCCAGAATTCTATTGAAGATATCTAAAACCTGGAAGTCGTTTCCTTTTAAACCGCTTTTAATTCCCTTTCCATTGTTTCGCTTGGAACATTTTTCTTT
>PVJN01036037.1:0-21738 GCA_004026805.1 Lasiurus borealis | reverse complement strand
AATAAGCTGATAATCATATGGGTGCCCCCTTGTAGGTAATTAACTGTTTTTCTCTTGCTGCTTTTAATATTTTCTCTTTGTCTTTTGTTCTTGGCATTTTCATTAGGATGTATCTTGGTGTGGTCCTCTTTGGATTTCTTTTGTTTGGGGTTCTGTGCCCTTCCTGTACTTGTAGGTCTATTTCTTTCACCAGGTGGGGGAAGTTTTCAGTCATTAGTTCTTCAAATAGGTTTCAATATCTTGCTCTCTCTCTTCCTCTGGCACCCCTATAATGCTGATGTTGGTACACTTGAAGTTGTCCCAGAGGCTCTTTACATTATCTTCACATTTTTGGATTCTTTTTTCTTTTTTCTTTTCCAGCTGAGTGTTTTTTGCTTCCTTGTATTTCAAATCTTCGACTTGATTTTTTCGTTCCTCTAGTTTGCTGTTAGGTCTTTGTATGATATTTTTTATTTCAGTCAGTGTATGCTTAGTTTCTAGTTGGTCCTTTTTCATATCCTCGAGAGTCTCGCTAAATTTATTGGCCTTTCCTAGGAAATTCTTGAAAAACCTTATAACCGTGGTTTTGAACTCTATATCCAGTCATTTGCTTTCCTCCATTTCTTTCATTTGTGATCTGTTTCTTTGTCTCCGCATTTTCCCTGATTTCCTGAGTTGGTAGAGTAGCTTTGTGTGCTAAGCTGTCCTATAGGGCACAGTGACTCAGCCTCCCCAGTTACTTGAGGTGGACACTCTTGGTGCACCCCTTTGTGGAGTGTGTGCTCAGCCTTTTTGTAAGTTAAGTCTTGATTGTTGTTGGTATCACTGGGAGGAATTGACCTCCAGGCCAATTGGCTGTGAGGATCAGCTGTGTCTATGCTAGAACTTCTGTGCTGGAGACACTCTTATTAGACAAGACTTGCAAAATTGCAAAAGCCCGTGTGTTTAGCTTGGATGGGGTGGTTTTTCAGGGCTGAGCAGTCTTGGATTCCAGTCATCCCTGCCCTGTGAGGCCCCTGGGTCTCAATGTCCCTTGGTAATCGCTGCAAGCACCTCTGAGAGAAAGCCACCTTTGAGTTGTGCCCACTGCCAGACAGTCCAGTTTCTCCCCAAATGAGTTGGGGTTGCCAGAAACTTGTCCAGAACTGGAGTTCACTGCAGTCAGGAGCTTCCATTTCCCTCCCACTTTAGAAAGCCAACTGCGCACTCAGCCGCCCTTGCTTTCAGCAGTCAGTCCTCTCTGTGAGCGCATATCTGGACCTCTGCCTTCCGCAGCTCCCAAGTCTCAGTGTGCTTTCTCTTTTCCTGACAGTCCAGATTCCCCTCAAATGAGTCTGGTTTCCCACGATTGGAGTTCACTGCAGTCAGTAGCTTCCGTCTCCCTCCTGCTTTAGAAAGCCAACTGCACACTCAGCAGCCCGTGCACACAGCCGCCTGTCCTTTATGTGTGCACATTTCCATACCTCAGCCTTTTGCAGCTCCTCTGAGTCTCAATGTGCTTTCCTTTTTCCTTCTAGTTGTAGAATTTCCACTCAGCCAGTTTTCATGTGGTTCTGGACAGTGTCTGTTTTGTCTTTTAGTTGTAGTTTTGATATTGTGTGAGGCAGCAGTTTAGGTTTTTACCTATGCGCCATCTTGGTTTCTCTCCCTTTATGTTTATTTTAATTAATACTTGTGAAAGCCACTGAAATGGCTGGATTTTAAAAGTTGTTCTGTTATTAATGATTAAGTTTGGAATCACTTCCTCAGTGATTTTAAATGAAAAGTAATGAGGTAGTTAGAATACAAGACTACAGATTTGTCAGAATTCATTTGAAAAAATGCTTGCAGCAAACTGAAGTGTTTATTTTCTTTTCCATCTGCTTAAAAATTTGGAACTCCCTATTAGGGAAAAATTCCCTTGGGGTGAATTACTCTTAGTGTGTTTTTTTTTTCTTTTAAATCTTTATTGTTGAAAGTGTTACAGATGTCTCCCCTTTTCCCCATTTTGATTCCCTCCATCCAGTTCCCCTCTGCCTCAGGCCTTTACCTTTCCGTCGTCTGTGTCCATTGATAATGCCTATATGCATTTAAGTCTTTCTTTTATCTTTCCTCCCATTTACGCCCCTTCCCTCCAAGAATCGTCAGTTTGTTCCATTTCCATGCCTCTGATTCTATTTTATTCACTAGTTTAGTCTGTTCATTAGATTTCTTATTCATTTATTTTGATTTTTAGATTCAATTATTGATAGATAAGTATTTATTGCCTTTTTATTCATATATATTTTTTTTATCTTTCCCTTCTTCCTCGTTTTAAAGAATACCCTTTAACATTTCATGTAATACTAGTTTGGTGGTGATGAACTCCTTTAACTTTTTCTTGTCTGTGAAGCTCTTTATCTGAACTTCAATTCTAAATTGTAGTTTTGCTGGGTAGACTAATCTTGGTTGTAGGTCCTTGCTATTCATCACTTTGAATATTTGCCACATCCTTCTGGCCTGCATAGTTTCTGTTGAGAAATCAGCTGACAGTCATATGGGCACTCCCCTGTAAGTAATTAACTGTTTTTCTCTTGCTGCTTTTAAGATCCTCTCTTTGTCTTTTGCCCTTGACATTTTAATTATGATGTGTCTTGGTGTGATATGTCTTGGTGTGGTCCTCTTTGGGTTCTTCTTATTTGGAACACTTTGCACTTCCTCTACTTATAAGTCTATTTCTTTCACCAGATAGAGGAAGTTTTCTGTCATTATTTCTTCAAATAGGTTTCCAATATCTTGCTCTCTCTCTTCTCCTCTGGCACCTCCATAATGCAAATGTTGGTATGCTTGAAGTTGTCCCAGAGACTCCTTATACTACCTTCCTTCATATTTTTTAACTTTTTTCTTTTTGCTCTTCTGATTGGATGTTTTTTGCTTCCTCATATTTCAAACCATTGTTTTGTTATTGGAATCCTGTACTGTACTTTGAGTCCCTGAAAATTATTCTTTATTTCAATTAGTGTATGCTTAATTTCTGACTGGTCCTTTTTCATGTCTTTGAAATTCTCACTAAGATCCTTGAAATTCTCACTAAGTCCCTACAATCTCTCATTGTGATCCTTGAGTAACCTTATAACCATTGTTTTGAACTCTGAGTTTGCTAGTTTCCATTTCTTTCATTTGTGACCTGTTGTGTATTGTTTTGTTTTTTTTGTCTTCACATTTTGGCTGCTTCCCTGTGTTAGTTTCTATGTATTAAGTAGAGCTTCTGTGTCTCCTGGAATTGGTAGAGTGGCCTTGTGTAGTAAATGTCCTGTGGGGCCCAGTGGTTCAGACTCCCCAGTCACTTGAGCTAGGCACGCTAGATGCACCCCTGTGTGGGCTGTGTGCACAGTCTTGTTGTAGTTGAGCCTTGATTGTTGTTGGCGTTAGTTTGAGGGATTGACCTCCAGGCTAACTGGCTGTGAGGAGCAGCTGTGACTACAGAGGAAGAGCTGCTATACAGGAGACATCCCTATGGAGCAGGACTTGTTTCAGTGGAGCTTTGGTATTTACTGAATCTGCCCCTTGAGTGTGTTGCCCATGTATGTGTAGAGGTCTAATCTGGTATGGTCTTAAATTCTCCACCTAGTGCACTGGCTCTGGAGCCTCCTGGGAGGTGCAAAGTCAGCCACTGCCTGGGGCCATAGGAGCTACAGAAAGTTCTGCAGATAGCTGGTATTTGTATTGGGCTTGGAAGTGCCCAGGTGAATCCCAGCTGTGAAGCAAGGCAGGCTAGTGTTAGTGCTGTCTTAGACCTTTTACTGATAGATTTGGGGCATGCTGATGCCTGCTGCAGCTTGTTTGAGAGATATTAGCAAAGTCTGAAGTCTGAGCCAGACAGGTCTTTCATATGGAAAAGCTACTAAAAACAGCTTAAGTGGGGCTGTAAGTTGGATGAGGCAGGGTCTCAGGAAATCATTGATGGAAAATCAGATATGGCTGCTAGTCAGCTTTGCAACAGGGGGAGGACCCAGCACAGAAACATTGTGACCCCTGCCAACAATCCTTGTTTGTTTCTTCATGGTTTCTTCATGTATTTCTCTATAATGTCTACATCACAGTTTGTCTGTTTGTTTGTTTTTGTTAGGATAAATGTACTATACTTAAGTTAGAGCTAATTATACTGAGTCTGAACATTTTAATTATAATATGCCTGAGGGGGAATTAAATTTACATTGTGTCACTAATAGGAGATGGGGTGTTAGTAGTAGCAATAACCCATCCTAAAAGTATTACTGTGTTTTGTGTGAAATTAAACTACTTAATCAGTGGTTTTAATCCTTGTCTGAAAAGGGGTGGGTAGTAATAGAAGGGAGTAGTCTGTTGGAATCCAGAAAAAGAGAGCAGAGAAAATATATGCAGAAATATAAAAGACTTAAAGAAAGTATAGCAAATAAGGATTTATAGAGGGATTGTTGGTAATTTGTTTTTTTCTCTTTGGTGATGTTTATATAACACTATCTAAGGAAAAGAAATGTTAAATTTGGTAGGTGTATCAGAGACAGTCTTATTAGGCATTTTATTGGCCTGGATAAATATTCCTCAGGACCCATTAAATTTGTGCTTACCAGGCAACATTTTTAACTAATTATTAATTCAACTTTTTATATTTTATTTCAGAAAGGGTATGTTTTGGTAGTGTAACTATTCTTTCACTAGACAGTGTATTTCCTTATTGTGAATGAATGAATTTATAATCTAATTTATACAGCAGTACTATGTGAATTTGTTTAGTATGTGTCCAGCTGGGTACAATGGTAAAATTGGGTTTCTGGCTCTGCAAAACATAGACCCAGACCCTGAACTATTATGTTTCAGTCAAGTTTCTGCTACCTGTAAGGGTCTCTCTGGGTGACAGCTACCTCATCTGTAGACATCTGACTTGTCTTTCTTTGGTTTCTATAGAAATAGGCATTGAAACTATATCTAAATTTCATAGCATGTATATGGCACTTTTTAAAAGATCTTTAAAATGGGACAGTAGGACAATAAATGCATGAGTTCTGAAGTTCATGAATTCTGAGATTCCTTTCTAGCTCCAGGAATCATGATTCAGTCAGATTCCTTTCAGTATCCACCATTAACCACCCCCACTGTTATTTGAAAGAAATACATGGGAAAAAATAGATTTAAAGTATTTTGTAAAAGCTGAAATATTTATTTAACTGGAAGGAAAATTTACTACTGGAACTCAAAGTTCAAATTTGATTTCTTTTTGGCTGTTTTGGTGAATAATAAGTAAACATTCAGCTCAAGTAAATTTGGCTCAGAATGCTCTTTTCTTCAGGTAAATGTAATATTATGAATTTTTAATATCATGATAGAGTTAAAATTTTAATTTGATAGAATAACCAGAAATCTTTGTGGTTAATATGTTTTTATGTTTCATTTAATGAAGATTAGAAGAGGAGTCATGCCAGAAGAAACAATAAGCGAATCACAGTTTTCCTTGAAGACCACAGCACTAAGAGCATTTGATCGCCCTCTGTCTTGGTACTATTCTCTTTCCCAGGTAAAAAAAATAATGAAGCTAACATGAAGTTGAATAATAAATTTACTACTCCGAGCATATTTTGCTTACAATTTTTAAAATTTAACTGACATTTTAAAAGGTTCAGTCAAAATATTTGTTAAAGTAGTTTATAACTTGGTTTTATTTTGTGTTTTTGTTGTTATCAAATTCATAACTCTTATAAGGGATTGTATTTTATATATATTTTTAATTTAAATTCTTTATTGTTGAAAGTGTTATATATGTCTTCTTTCCCTTCCATTTACTTCTCCCTCCCACCCCCAGCACATGCCCTCACCCCTCAACTGTCTGTATTCATTAGTTTTATCTAATAAAAGAGTAATATGCAAATGGCTGTACTTCCGCCACACCCATAAACCATGCCCACCAGCCAATCAGGAGCCAGTATGCAAATTAACCCAACCAAGATGGCTGTGGCTAGGAGCGAGCAGGAGGCTTGGGTTTCCCCGGTAATGGAGGAAACCAAGCTTTCCGCACACCCTGGCCAGCTTAGGCCTCCACTAAAGGCTACAAAGTTTCAATTATAGAAGATAAATAAATCCCAACAAAAATGTTTGCAGCCAGGAGGCTTGGCTCCGCTCAAGGCTACAAAGTTTCAATTACAGAAGATAAATAAATCCCAGATACCAGGGCTTCTGCTTGGGTTGCCGGGGGGCATGGCTGCCCTGCAAACCACCACAGGTCCTTCCCCCAGGCCGCCCCATGTCCCAAGAGAACCCCAACCCTGATCCCGGACATCCTTCAGGGCAAACCAGCTGGCCTCCACTTGTGTACCAGGCCTCTATCCTATCTAATAAAAGTAATATGTAAATTGATCATCACTCCAACACACAAGATGGTTGCTCCCATGTGATCAAAAATGGCTGTCCCCATATGGACACAAGATGGCCACCACAGATGGCCTGCAGGGGAGGGCAGTTGGGAGGAACCATGCCTGCAAGGGAGGGAAGTTGTGGGTTAGGGATCAGGCCTGCAGGGCAGGGCATTTAGGGGTGACCAGGCCTGTGGAGGAGGGCAGTTAGGGATAATTGGGCCAGCAGGGGAGCAGTTAGGCATCAATCAGGCTGGCAGGGGAGTGTTTAGGGGGTGATCAGGCTGGCAAGCAGAAGCAGTTAGGGGCAATGAGGAAGGCAGGCAGATGAGCAGTTGGGAGCCAGCAGTCCTGGAATGTGAGAGGGATGTCCGATTGCCCATTTAGGACCGATCCTTGTAGGGTAAACAAGGATCGGTCCTAAATGGGCAGTTTGCATCCCTCAAGAGGTCCTAGATTGGGTGCAGGCTGGGTGCAGGCTGGGCTGAGGGACACACACCTCCCCCATGCACAGATTTTGTGCACTGGGCCTCTAATATTTATATAACCATGCATACAATTCCTTTGGTTGATCTCTTATCCCCCTCACCTACTCCTGTCCTTCCCTCTGAGGTTTGATGCTTTTATGTCTTTACATATTTTTGTTCATCAGTTTATGTTGTTCATTATATTCCACAAATGAGTGAGATCATGCGATACTTCTCTTTCCCTAACTGGCTTATTTTGCTTAGCACAGTGGTTGGTAAACTGCAGCTCATGAGCCACATGGTGGCTCTTTGGCCTCTTGAGTGTGGCTCTTTCACAAAATACCATGTGCGGGCGCGCATGTATAGTGTAATTCAAATTTTGTGGCCCTTGCACCGAAGTCCGTTTTTGGGTCTCAAAAGAAATTTAAACCATTGTACTGTTGATATTTGGCTCTGTTGACTAATGAGTTTGCTGTCCACTGGCTTAGCATAATGCTCTCCAGGTCCATCCATGCGAATAGTAAGAGTTCTTTCTTTTTTATATAGCAGCATAGTATTCCATTGTGTAGATGTACCACAGTTTTTTATCCACTCATCTGCTATTGGGCAATTAGGCTGTTTCCAAATCTTAGCAATTGTAAACTGTGCTGCTATGAACATAGGGGTGCATATATCCTCTATGATTGGTATTTCTAGTTTCTTGGGATATATTCCTAGAAGTGGAATCACTAAGTCAAATGGGAGATCCATTTTTAGTTTTTTGAGGAACCTCCATACCGTTCTCCACAGTGGCTGCACAAGTCTGTATTCCCACCAGCAGTGCAGAAGGGTTCCCTTTTCTCCACATCCTCACTAGCACTTGGCGTTTGTTGATTTGTTGATGATAGCCATTCTGACAGGTATGAGATAGTACTTCATTGTCGTTTTGATTTGCATCTCTCAGATGATTAATGACTTTGAGCATTTTTTCATGTCTCTGGGCCTTCTGTATGTCCTCTTTTGAAAAGTGTCTATTTAGGTCCTTTTCCCATTTTTTTTTTTATTGGATTATTTACCTTCCTTTTTGTTAAGTTGTATGAGTACCCTATAAATTTTGGAGATTAAACCCTCATTGGATGTAACATTTGCAAATATGTTCTCCCATGCAGTGGGCTCTCTTGTTGTTTTGTTGATGTTTTCTTTTATTGTGCATAAGTTTTTATTTTGATTTAGTCCCATTTCTTTTATTGCAAATATGTTCTCCCATGCAGTGGGCTCTCTTGTTGTTTTGTTGATGTTTTCTTTTATTGTGCATAAACTTTTTATTTTGATTTAGTCCCATTTCTTTTATTTTCTCTTTAGCTTAATTTGTCCTAGAAGCTGTTTCGGTAAAGATATTGCTACGAGATATGTCTGATATTTTGCTGCCCATAGATTTTTCTAGGACTCTTATGGTTTCCCGCCTTACGTTTAAGTCTTTTATCTATTTTGAGTTTATTTTTTATAGCATAAGTTGGTGGTCTGGTTTCCTTTTTTTGCATCTATCTGTCCAATTTTCCCAAAACCATTTATTGAAGAGACTGTTTTGACTTCATTGTATGCTCTTACCTCTTTTGTCAGATATTAATTGAGCATAATGGCTTGGGTCGATTTTTGGATTCTCTGTTCAGTTCCATTGTCTGTTCTTGTGCCAGTACAAGGCATTTTTGGGAAAAGTGGCTTTGTAATATAGCCTGATATTGTGATCCCTCCAACTTTGTTCCTCTTTCTCAGGTTGCTGTGGCTATTCAGGGTCTTCTTTTATTCCACATAAAAGTTTTTAAAAAATATTTTTATTGATTTCAGAGAGAGAAAGAGAGAGAGAGAGAAAGACAGACAGATATCAATGATGAAAAAGAATCATTGATCAGCTGCCTCTTGCATGTCCTTCTGCCTGCCCTTCTTCTCCCCCCCTCCCCCCCCTTACTGGAAATCGAGCCCACAACCTGGGCATAAGCCCTTGACCTGAATCGAACCTGGGGCCTTTCAGTCCATAGGCCAATGCTCTATCCACTGAGCCAAACCAACTAGAACTGTTCCATATCAATTTTTGAAGCATTTGTTCTAGGTCTGTGAAATATGCCATTATTTTCACAGAGATTGCATTGAATCTATAGATTGCTTAGGATAGTGTGGACATTTTAATGATGTTGATTCTACCAGTCCATGAACACGGTATATTCTTCCACTTGTTTATATCTTCCTCTATCTCTTTTTTCACCATCCTGTAGATTTCTGAGTACAGGTCTTTTACCTCCTTAAGTTTATTCCTAGGTATCTTAATTTTTTTGGTGCAATGTTAAATGGGATTGTGTTTTTAGTTCTCTTTCTGTGAGTTTATTATCCTATATAATAAAGAGCTAATAGCTAATTAGACCGAACAGCAGGATGACCTTCTGGACAAAGCTTGCACGAATTTTGTGCATTGGGCCTCTAATTGACATATAAAAAAGCCAACTAGAGTGTTAATTTTTGTATCCTGCTATGTTGCCGAATTCATGTATTAAGTCTAGTAGTTTTTTGATGGAGTCTTTAGATATTTTTCTATGTACAATATCATGTCATCTGCAAATAATGACAGTTTTACTTCTTTTCTAATTTGGATGCCTTTTATTTCTTCTTCTTGTCTGATCACTATAGCTAGCACTTCCAATACTATATCATACAGGATTGATGTATCCCTGTCTTCTTCCTGCTTAGGTGAAATGGTTTTAATATTTGCCCACTGAGTATGATGTTGGCTATAGATTTGTCATATAAGGCTTTTATTATGTTTATTCCCACTTTGCTGAGCGTTTTTATAAAAAGCGGCTGTTGGATTTTGTCAAATGCTTTTTCTGCAAAAATTGATATGATCATATAGTTTTTGTCTTTGAATTTGTTTATGTGATGTATCACATTTATTGATTTGCAGATATTGTACCAGACTTGCATCCTTGAAATAAATCTCACCTGGTCATGGTGTATAATCTAAATGTGTTGTTGGATGCAACTTGCTAATATTTTTTTGAGGATTTTAGCATCTATGTTCATCAGGGATATTGGCCTGTAATTCCCTTTCTTTGTAGTGTCTTTTTCTAATTTTGGGATTAGGGTAATGCTGGCTTCATAGAAAGAGCTTGGAAATGTTCCTTCCTCTTGTATTTATTGGAATAGTCTGAGGAGGATTGGTAGTAATTCTTTTTTGAATGTTTGGTAAAACTTTCCTGTGAAGCCATTAGGACCAAGCTTTTGTTTGCTGGAAGTTTTTTGATTATTGCTTCAATTTCGGCAGTAGTAATCATTCTATTTAGGTTTTCTGATTCTTCCTGATTGAGTTTTAGAAGATTGTATTTTTCTAGGAATATGTCTATTTTGTTTAGGTTGTCCTGGGATTGCATTACTTTAAAAAAATCCTCCTCCTGCTAAAACCGGTTTGGTTCAGTGGATAGAGCATCGGTCTGTGGTCTGAAGAGTTCCAGGTTCGATTCCAGTCGAGGGCATGTATCTTGGTTGCGGGCACATCCCCAATGGGGGTTGTGCAGGAGGCAGCCGATCAATGTTTTTCTCTATCATCTATGTTTCTAGCTCTCTATTTCCCTCCCTTCCTCTCTGTGAAAAATCAATAAAATATATTTAAAAAATAAAATAAAATAAAATAATTCTCCCACCCATTCCTGGCTGGGTTGCTCAGTTGGTTGGAATGTGATCCTGTACACCAAAAGAAAATTGCATATTTGATTCTCTTTCAGGGCACATAATCTAGGTTTCAGGTTTGTCTCCAGTTAGAGTATAGGAGATCACCGATTGATGTTTCTCTCTCTCTCTTTTTCTCTCTCAAAAATCAATGAACATATCCTTGGGTAAGGATTAAAAAAATTCTTTCTACCATATGTGAATTTACAAAGTCCATTACAATTAATTTCAGTAAATTATTATTCAAGTTGATGTTTTTACCATTGTAACCTTTTTTAAAAAATTTATTTATTGACTTTAGAGAGAGAGAGAGAGGTTTTTGTTTTTACACTTATTTATGCACTCATTGGTTGATTCTTGTTTGTGCTCAGATCAGAGATAAAACCTCAAACCTTGGTGGATCAGGATGACTCTCTAACCAACCTAGCTATTGTGGTAAAATGTACGTACATAGTGTAAAATTTACCATTTGACCATTTTTAAATGTAAAGTTCAGTATTATTAGGTATATACATTGTTGTACAACCAGTCTCCACAACTTTTATCTTCTAAAACTGAAGCTCTACAGCCATTAAACTGCAACTCTATATTCCTCTCCCCACCAGCCCCTGAAACCACCACTCTACTTTCTGTTTCTAAGAATTTGACTACTCTAAGTATCTTATAAGTGGAATTATACAGTATTTGTCTTTTTGTGACTGGCTTACTTTATCTAGCATAATGTCCTCAGGGTTCATTCACATTCAGGTCTATGTCAGAATCTTCTTCTTTTTCCAGGTTGAATAACATTTGATTGTATGTATACACCACATTTTGTTTGTTTATTCGTCGTATTGCTGGACACTTGGGTTGCTTCCATCTTTTGGCTATTCTTAATAATATTGCTGTGCTGTACAGATACCTATTTTTTAAAAAAATATATATATATTATTGATTTTTTACAGATTGGAAGGGAGAGAGACAGAGAGCTAGAAACATCAATGAGAGAGAAACATTGACCAGCCGTCTCCTGCACACCCCCTACTGGGGATGTGCCCTCAACCAAGACACATGCCCTTGACCGGAATTGAACCCAGGACCCTTCAGTCTGCAGGCTGACGCTCCATCCACCGAGCCATACAGGTTTTAGCCAGATACCTGTTTTTTTATATTCCTCCTATCAATTCTTTTGGGTCTATACCTAGAAATGAAATTGTTGAATCATATGTCAATTCTATTTTTTTTTTTAATTTTTTGTAGGAATGACTATACTCTTTTACATAATAGCTGCACCATTTTTCATTTCTATCTACAGCACACAAAACTTCCGGTTTCTTATAACATCCTTTCTAACATTTGTTATTTTCTGTTTTTTGGATAGTAGCCACCATAATGGGTGTGAATTGGTATCTCATGGTATTCACACCCTCCCCGTCCCCCAAATATTGATTGTTTGATACCAGAGAAAGAGAAGGGGCAAAAGTGAGAGAGATACAAAGGGAAACATTGATCTGCTGCTCCACCCATTTATGCATTCATGGGTTAATTTTTTTAAAACATATTTTATTGATTTTTTACAGAGAGGAAGGGGAGGGAAAGAGAGTTAGAAACATCAATGAGAGAGAAACATCAATCATCTGCCTCATTCACACCCTCTACTGGGGATGTGCCCGCAACCAAGGTACATGCCCTTAACTGGAATCGAACTTGGGACCCTTTAGTCCACAGGCCGGCGCTCTATCCACTGAGCCAAACTGGTTTTGGCCATTGGTTGATTTCTGTATGTGCTTTGACAGGGATTGAACCCAGAACTTTGGGTATCTGGTCATTGTGGTTTTGATTTGCATTTTTCTAGTGACTAGTGATGTTGACATCTTTTCATGTGTTTATTATCCATGGCAACAGTGTTTTTATTCTTAATATTTGCTTCTAATTCAATTTGTACTTTTATTGTATTAAATAAAAATATACAGACAGAAAGTAGCATTTAGTTCACTAAACTTACACTATTATGTCAAATCCAAGATGATTATTTCTCACATTTCTAAAATCTGCTTGCATCTTAGAATAAAGTTTCTTAGATTGATGAAACATACAAACTTAATTTTATATATCTAGGAAAGGATGTTTCACAGATAAGATGTATGAGAATAATTATGAGTGTAGCAGTTACTGGTTAGTGTTCACTATGTTTAAGACCTTTTTTAGGTTTATAACTAGAGACCCATTTCACAAAGATTTGTGCAATAGGCCTTCCTTCACCTGGCTGCCAGCACCGGTTTTCCTCTGGTACCTGGGACTTAGGCCACCACCTTCCACCTTTACTCTGGCTGGAGTCTTTACAGGCTTCGCTGACTCAGACCAGTGTCTGCAATCTTTGCTGATTGTGGCCGGTGTCTGCAGACTTCATTCCTGCTGGAGTCTTCCCTTTGCTCCGGCCAGAGTGCTGCTCCTGTAGATCCCTCTGCCTCCTGCCCTCCCCCTCATAGCAGATGTCCTGTCCCACCCAGGCGCTCTGTACCTGGAGTGGCTGAGGGGGCGGAGCCGTTGCCACCTTTGTCCTGCTGATTTTCATATTCCTTCCTGATTGGCTGGTGGGTGTCACGGAGATACAGTCAATTTGCATGTTTTTCTTTTATTAGTGTAGATGTCTCTAATCCTCAAAATCACCCTGGAATTTAGATATTATCTTCATTTTATAGATCTGGAAGCTTCAAGAGCTTAATTAACTTGTTTAAAATTAATTGCATATATAGTATGGGATTTGAAGTTATACCTCTTTGACCCCAAAACGCATTTTTTCTCTTTTTATTCCTTTCCTTTCCTTTTTTAGGATTATATGCTTAAAGTCAAATTTGAAAAATATGGAAAAGAATTGAAGAGAAGATAGAGATTACCAATAATTTATCTATAAAAGCTTATTTTATACTCTCTTTGGGTCTTTTATTTCTGCATATGTCTCTCTGCCCATCCCTGCCACTGCCCCAAACCCTAGTGTTCCCATTCAAGATTATAAAGTTGTATATTTGAGAATTTTTCTGTCATTAAAAATTCTTTATGAATATAAATGTACTATAGTTTATTGTATGTTTCTTATTTTGTGTTTTTGGGTTGTTTCATCAGTTCAATATTTATATATAAACTAGAGGCCCAGTGCATGGGTGGGGTCTGGCTGGCCTATCCCAATGGGGGCCTATCAAGGGGTGGTGCCCATCAGAGCCTGGATCAGCCTGATTGGCTGCTGCAGTGAGTGTCATAGCCACTGGTCATTCTGGTTGTTCCACTGGTCCGGTCTCTGGGCTTTTATATATAGATCTCTGTTTAATTTTTAGATTTTTATTAAGGTGGATTCCTAGAGATGAAAATATTGGGTGTGTTTGGTATTTGTTCTTTTATTTGTTTATATTATTATATTATTTGGATGACATTTTAAAAGACCAGCAAATGTAATACATTTATTGTAACAACATGGATGGACCTTGAAATTATTATGCTAAGTGAAATAGGTCAGTCAGAAAAAGCTAAGAACCATATGATTTCACTCATAAAACTGAAAATCAGGGATACAAACAGCAGAGTGGTGGTTGCCAGAGGGAAGAGGGTGGAGGGTGAGGGTACCCTAATATATAGTGATGAGAGAAGATTTAACTTTGGGTGGTGGGCACACAGTGCAATATACGGATCTTCTAACATAGATAGCCACACCTAAAAACTGTATGATCATATTAACCAATGTCATCCCAATAAATTTAATTAAAAAATAATAAAGAACTTAGATGATTTAAATGAATGAATGAATGAATGAATGAAAAGATTAGCAACAAGACATAGCAGCACCACTGTGTGTAAAGCACTGTGCTAGATAGTTTAAGTATATTTACAAATTCATTTAATCCTTAAAATGATCCTAAAATATTAGTATTATTAGTTGTTGTTGTTAATCCTCAAATGAGGATATTTTTTTCATTCCTTTTCAGAAAGTAGAAGGGAGAAAGAAAGGGAGGGTAGGAGAGAGAGAAACATTGATGTGAGAGAGATACATCTACTGGTTGTTTTCTGACCTGGATGGAGAGCGAACCCCCAATCCAGATGCATGCCCTTGACTAGAAATTGAACTGAGACCTTTTGGTGTATGGGCTGACACTCTAACCACTGAAACTCACCAGCCAAGGCAGCAATATTATTATTTAAAGTTTATTTTTTTAATACCTAAGACATTTACATAATTCAAAAAATCAAAACCACACATACATATATATACATGGAGATGTTTTACTCTATCTTAATCACTTCTACTTACAAGGTTTTTTTATTCAAATATCAGCAAAAGCAATTATGTATTCTTATTTTCTCCTCTTTCTTATAGAAAGTAGCAGACAGTAGCATACCTGTGTTCTTGTTTATTTTGTACACTTCAGTTCTATCCTACATATCTTTCCATGTTAATATATACGTAGATTGTCTTTTTCTTTTTTTATTCTTATAGCTACATAATGTCTCTATGTGGTGGGCCTTTGAGTTTCTGATTTTATATCATTACAAAACAGTGTTGTAATGAGTAAGTGAATAAACTTGATATACTGCAATTCATATAGGTATAGGTATAGGAAAAATTTTTAGACTTAGGATTTCTGGGTCAAAGAGTACATATACTGTTGACTTTTTTTTTTTTAATATGTTTTATTGATTTTTCACAGAGAGGAAGGGAGAGGGATAGAAAGTCAGAAACATCAATGAGAGAGAGACATCGATCAGCCGCCTCCACACACCCCACACTGCAGATGTTCCCGCAAGCAAGGTACATGCTCCCCATCGGAATCGAACCTGGGACCTTTCAGTCCGCAGGCTGACGCTCTATCCACTGAGCCAAACCAGTCTCGGCTACTTTTGACTTTTGATGGATATTACTAAATTGCCCTCCATAAGAATAGCATTGTTTTATACTCCCCAAATGTTGGCATTTTTGCCAACTGATTGGTAAGAATGGTATTTCACCATAATTTTAATTTAAATTTTTATTATATGTTACGTTTAGTATTTTTTCATATATTTAAGAGCAATTTATATAAAGTATGAACATTTTGAAAGTTTTTAAAAAGTATTTTTAATTAATTTTTAGAGAGAGGGGAAGAGAAAAGGAAAGAGACAGAGAAACATTGATGTGAGAGTTGATCAGCTGCCTCCTGCATGCTCCCCTCCCCCCACTTGCAATTGAGCCCACAACCCCAGCATGAGGCCCAACTGGGAATTGAACCAGAAACCTTTCTGTACACGGGACGATGCCCAACCAACTGAGCTACACTGGTCAGAGTGAAGTTTTATTTTTTTTAACATTGGTAAATTACTTTCCAGATTGGCTATACCAATCTACAATCTCACTAGTTAGTAATATTTGACAATGCCTATTTGCAGCCTAGAAATTAAAAAAAAAATTATTAGCATTTTATATTTCTTTTTTATGAATTATTTTTGTATCCCTTTGCCATACTGGTTTTATTATACCACCTATTTTCAATCCTGAAAATACACTTATGAAGCTAAGACTATTGTCCAGTTTCTTCCATGGAATATTTAAAAAGTAATATGAAGAACTGTTGTAGATATATTTACTCTCAATCATGGTACTTGGTATCCAAAACTCATTCCATTGTATAGAATGCACTAAATGTGTCAGAAACTGTAGCTGATAGACCCCATCAGGGCTACCATCTGTTTTTGTAAGTAAAGTTTTATTGGTACACAGCCATGCTCATTTGCTAATGTTTTATCTGTGTTTGCTTTTGCATTAACAGCAGAGTTAAAGTAGTTGCAGTAGAGATCGTATGTTCCACAAACCTAAAATATTTACTATCTGACATTTATCAAAAAGTTTGTATTAAGAGAGCAGATTATAATTTGAATACCAAGAAAGGCTCAGGAAAAAAAGGTCAGTCTTGTTTGGACAGTTTAGTAGTAGTATTAGAATTGGACTATTCATGAAAAAGAAATTTTTTTGTTCATTAGTTTAGCCTCCAAAAATTGACAATCCATGTTGGGTGTGATTCCGTTATATAATTAACTAGAGGCCTGGTGCCCAGATTCGTGCACTGGTGGGATCCCTTGGCCTGGCCTGTGGGAATTGGGCCAAAACCCATGCATATAAGATCTTTGATTAATCTCTTCCTGTCCTCCCCCCTCCCTCTTGAGATTCATCAGTCTGTTCCATGTTTCCAAGCCTGTGTGTTGAGCGTCTGCCCTCTGGTGGTCAGTGCACATCATAGTTACCGGTCAAATGGTCAGACATTAGCATATTAGCCTTTTATATATATAGATTATAATAATGTAATATCATTTTATTATCTAACATAATAATAGTGAGATATGTCATTGTGACTGAAGTAATTTCAACACATGATACATAACCTACATGGATTTAAACATATCTTGTCAGATGCATTTATTTATTTTTTTTAAGAAACTTAATACAGGCAGTTTATTTGACACATGTGGTATAGGGCATTTTTTCAAATTGTTCTTCAGTGTCTTCAGAGATTCAGATGGCTGTCTTTTCTATGTCTTCACATGGACTTTTTTTTTTTATTAAATCTTTCTTATTCAGATTATTACATTTGTTTCTCTTTTTTCTCCTCCATAGCTCCCCTCCACCTGGCTCCCAACCCTCCCTCTACCCTTACCTCCCTCCTGTTGACCTCATCCATAGGTGAATGATTTTTGTCCACTCTCCCTGTACACCCCTTACCCCTTTCCCCCTGAGAATTATCAGTCCACTCCCTTTCTGTGCTCCTGATTCTATTATATTCACCAGTTTATTCTGTTGATCAAATTTTTAATTCACTTAATTTTTAGATTCACTTGATAGATATGTTGTTCATAATTTTTTGTCTTTTACCTTTTTCTTCTTCCTCTTCTTAAAGAGTACCTTTCAGCATTTCATATAATACTGGTTGGAGATGATGAACTCCTTTAGCTTTTTTTTTAATCTGTGAAGCTCTTTATCTGCCCTTCAATTTTGAATGATAGCTTTGCTGGATAGAGTATTCTTGGTTGTAGGTTCTTGCTATTCATCTTGTTGAATAATTCTTGCCACTCCCGTCTGGCCTGCATCATTTCTGTTGAGAAATCAGCCGACAGTCGTATGGGTGCTCCCTTGTAGGTAATGAACTGTTTTTCTCTTGCTGCTTTTAATATTCTCTCTTTGAACAACAAATACATGTCTGTTAACAAGTGAATCTAAAAGTCAAGTGAATTAAAAATCTGATGAACAGAGTAAACTGTTGAATATAATTGAATCAGGGGCATAGAAAGGGAGTAGACTGACAATCCTCAGGGGGAAAGAGATGTGGGGATTACAGGAAGAGACTGGACAAAAATCGTACACCTATGGATGAGGACTCTGGGGGGGAGGTAAGGGCAAAGGGTGGGGTGAGAACTGGATGGAGGGGAGCTATGGGGGGAAAAAGAGGAACAAATGTAATCTGATCAATAAAGATTTGTTAAATTAAAAGAAAAGAACAATAGTAGAAAAACTGGTAAAAGTAGAATAGGGCTATAATTCTTTTTTTAAATTGATGAGAGAGAGAGAGAGAGAGAGAGAAAGAGAGAGAGAGAGAGAGAGAGGTAGATAGAGAGAGAAAGACTCAGAGAGAGAGAGAGATTGATTCATTGCTCCACCCATTGATGGATTCATTGGTTGTGTCTTACATGTGCCCTGACTGGGCATTGAATCAGAATCCTTGTTTTATCAGGACAACACTCTAAGCAACTGAGCTCCTTTGCCAGGGCAAGGTCTATAGTTAATAATAATGTGCTAATGTTAATTTTTTAGTTTTGACAAGAGTACTATTGTTATATAAGATAGTAATATTAGAGATGTGGGAACTTTCTCTACTATCTTTGCTACTTTTCTGTAAATGTAAAGTTATTCCGAAATAAGATGTTTGTTATACTAAAATATTAGGAGCTCACATTTTTTGAATGTCTGCTTGTGTCAGATATTATATGTGTCATCTCCTTTTATAACAACCTATGAGGAAGATATTAATATTTCCATTTTCCAATTTGCAGTTAGTGTGTGACTTGTGGTATACTCCAGATGTCAGAGAAATGTATTCAAAATAAATGTATTAAGCATTACTGTGTTTCAGTCAAGCTCCAAAGTACAGTATTGAGCAAGATCTAGATAAAGTCCCTGAACTGAGAGTTAGTTTTTAATCCTCCCATAAACAAACAAACAAACAAACAAACAAAAAAAACAAAGAAGAAAGAAAAGGTGTGTGGTAAGTACTGTGTTGGACTTAAAGGAATACATCAATTTAATTCTAATGAGAAGTTTATGCTGTGTAAAGTGAAGCAAGGTTATTGGAGCTAAAGACTTGTATGCAATCAACTAACTATTCTATTACCAGAGAACATTAGATGAGGGAGGAAAACTTGACAAGAACATTAAACAGTGACATCAGGTTATGGAGGGGGAAGGATTGTACAATATGAGCACAAGGAACAGGGTCTTATTCCTTTTTATTCCAGCGTGTGGCCCATAAGTTGATGTTCAATGCATGTTGAATGAATAGGACACATGTCTAGTTTGCATTTTGCTTGGAGGTAAGGAAATGAGATGCTGTATTTCCAGTGTTCCAGGCAATGGTATAGAAGTATTTGACTTCCCTTTGAGGGGAAAAAGTAACAAATAAAAAGTGATAGGAAGGAGTAACATTAGAGACTTTAAAACCTTGTGTTGTCTAGATTACTTAGGATAAACATCTTTCCCTAGGAAATTTGCCTTATTTTTGTCATGGAAAGCTTTCTTTTTTTCATGAAATTAGGACTGTAAACTTTAATGTGAATTTTATATAAAAACAACATATAACATATAAATCAAATTTTGATTTTGCGCCCAGCCAGCATGGTTTAGTGGTTGAGTATTGACCTATGAGCCAGGAGGTCACAGTTCGATTCCCAGTCATGACACATGTCTGGACTAGGAGCTCGATCCCCAGTGTGGGGTGTGCAGGAAGCAGCCTATCAATGATTCTCTCTCATCATTGATGCTTCTATCTCTCTCTCGCTCTCCTTCCCTCTCTAAAAGTGTTCCACTATCATCAGGACTGATTCTACTAACATGACAAAAACTAGCCCCCTTATCTGTCTTATACACAATTTCACCTATGAATCTAAACCCTGTAATTATATCCTTATTATCAATTGCAATTGAAGGTTGAGGAAGATTAAATCAAACAAAGTTATGTAAAATTATGGCTTATTCATCTGTTGCTCATATAGGATAAACAATTTCTATCTTAATTTATAATACAACCATAACATTACTAAACGTATTTATCTATAATCTAATAACTACTACATTCATACTATCCATAATAAATGCATCAACCATAACAACCTTCTTATTCCACATATGAAATAAGATACCACTAATTACCACATTTACTGAAGAAATTATAAACTGGCATCATATACTTAAAGGAAGGCTCTCACTACAAGAGCCCCAGCGTTTGCTGCATGGGAGGCAGTGGAAAAGTACTAGTCCTCTCCCCACTTTTTTTTTTTAAGTTTTGTTGTTTTTCACTTTACAAGTAGGATATTCTTTTTTTTTTAGTAGATTTTTATTGATTTCAGAGAGGAAAGGGAGAGAGAGATAGCATCATCAATAATGAGAGAGAATCATTGATTGGTTGCCTCCTGCACGCCCCCCATGGGGGATTGACCCCGCAACCCAGGCATATGCTCCTGACCAGAATCAAACCCAAGAGCCTTCATTCCATAGGCTAATGCTCTACCCACTGAGATAAGCCAGCTAGGGTTATTTTTAAAAATATATTTTTACTAGAAGCCTGGTGTACAAAATTTGTGCATGGGTGGGTCCCCTCAGCCCAGTCTGCACCCTCTCCAATCTGGGACCCCTTGGGGGATGTCGGACTACTGGTTTAGGCCCAGTCCTTGGAATTGGGCCTAAACGGGTAGTTGGACATCGCTCTCACAATCCTGGACCACCAGCTCCTAATTGCTCACCTGCCTGCCTGCCTGGACACCCCTTACTGCCCCCTCTGCCAGCCTGGTCACCCCCAATTGCCGCCTTCTGCCATCTGGTTGCACCTAATTGTCCCACCTGACAGCCTGTTCACCACCAAATGCCCCCTGGCTGGTTTAGTCACCCCTCACTGCCCCCCTTGCCAGCCTAACTGCCCCTAACTGCTCCCCTGCCGTCCTGATCACTCTCAACTATTCCCTCCTCCCCTCCCCCTGCTGGCCTGGTTGCTCCCAACTGCCCCCCTGCAGGCCTGGTTAACCACCTCTCAACCTGGCCTTGTTGACCCACACAATCTGTTTGTTCAGTTTGGTCATCCCTCACCCCCTTACTGGCCTGGTTGGAGGCAGCCATCTTGTGAGGGCATGAGTATCAATTTGCATATTATCTCTTTATTACATAGGATTGGAGGAAGGGAGAGGGAGGCAGAAATGGAAACATCAATGATGAAAGAGAATCATTGATTGGCCGCCTTCTCCACACTCTCTACTGGGGATAGAGCCTGCTATCTGGGCATGTGCCCTGCCCAGGAATCGAGAATTGAACCGAGATATCCTGGTTCATAGGTTGATGCTCAACCACTGAACCACGCCTTCCAGGGCAAGATTTGTATTTTCTGTATTCCCAGTGCTTCCTGATCAGTGGAAAGCATTCCCTAAATGCTTATGGAATATAATTAGTACAATTACATTTTATTTTAATTTTTATAGCACAGTTCTAGTACATTGTAAGATGCTGAAAATTTGTTGGTTAATTCACAAATCAAATGGCTTATTTAGATGCTTTTAGAAATTGAGTTAATGTATTTCTAAATATCTAGATGATTTAAAAAATTAGTTCATTGAGAAGGTCTGATTTAGTCATTTTAATAATGAAAAATCTTGCTATTATTCAGGCCAAATATTTAGTTGCATGAATTCTTAATTATTCAATAAATATTAATGAGGTTGAATTATGTTATGCTCCTTTTGATTCCTTGGGTAATATTACTTACCTGAGAACTTCAGAGCAGTGGATAAAAAATTACTACATTTCTTTTTTTTTTTTTGCTGGAAGGGTTGGCTCTAAAATTCAAATTGAGCTAACTGCATTGAATGAATAAGTATTATCTGGGTGGTATTTAGTACTAGATTAGCTTAGGAATAATTTTAAATTTTATGTCTTTAGTTTAAGTGAACAAATAAAAGATGTTTTTCTCAACCTAACTGCATCTTTTCCAGATCAGGTTTTCACC
>PVJN01036036.1:0-21719 GCA_004026805.1 Lasiurus borealis | reverse complement strand
GTGGAGTGTTTGCAATTCAGAGGCTGCAGGTGGCAGGTGGGTGGGAGAAGGTGGCAGGAAAGTGGAAGGGGAGAGAGGTCAGAGGGTCTGAGAGGCACGTTTAGGAAGATGGACTGGATTCGGTAATGGCGGTTCAGATGTGTGGGACGAAGGAAGGGAAAGGCAAGGAGGGCAGCCTGTTTCCAGCTTGGGGAGAAGCAGGTTGAGGGGGAGGCAATGATCTTTCAGGGCATGTTGAGTGTGAAGGTGGAGAGACCCCTGAGTGGGGATCCCTAGAGCAGTGCTGAGCTCAAACTCCATGTGCACTCGTGGGTCTCATGGGGAATTGTTTCAATGTGGATTCTGGTCTGTATCTGGGGTGAGGCCTGAGATGCTGCTGCTGCTGCTGGCGCACAGAGCGCCCTGTGAGTAGCAAGCTGAGCACACAGCGGAAAGGAGTGGCCAGAGGGCCGCTGTCGGGGTCAGAACATGACTAAATTCCCTGGGG
Source organism: Lasiurus borealis (assembly GCA_004026805.1). NCBI lineage: Eukaryota > Metazoa > Chordata > Mammalia > Chiroptera > Vespertilionidae > Lasiurus > Lasiurus borealis. Next base: position 21,232 of record PVJN01036036.1, on the reverse strand, counting down.
TAGAAGGTGGATGGTGGGAGAGACTTACAGTTTGGGATTTTAGTGAAAGTGACAAGGATGGGAGTTCCGTCCCCATCAAGAATCCAGAGGATCCGGAAGCCCCACAGGTACAGATAGGGCTCAGTTGTCCAAAGGGGGCGGGAGCCTTGAATGGTAAGAGCGTCCAGTTCCCTGCAGATTCCTCGGAGAAGCTGGAGACTCCATGGGAGGGAGAGAGGGGTGACGCTGGGGTACGGGGGCAGGACCAGACGCCGGCCTGCCCCGCTGGCCTGACTCCTGTCCCCTCCGCAGTTCCTGAGCGAGGGCTACGCTGCCCACCTGGCCGCCCTGGAGACCAGCCACCGCGCGCGCCCCAAGAAGAACAACTCGCGGATGGTCCTGCGCAAGGGCAGCTTCGGCCTCCACGCGCAGCCCGACTTCCTCCGCAAGCGCAACCACCTGCGCAGGACCATGTCTGTGCAGCAGCCCGACCCGCCCGCCAACCCCAAGCCCGAGCGCGCCCAGAGCCAGCCCGAGTCCGACAAGGACCACGAGCGGCCCCTGTCCGCGCTCAGCTGGGCGCGCGGGCCCCCCAAGTTCGAGTCGGTGCCCTGAGGGTGGGCTGTGCGTGGAGCAGGGGGACGGGAGCGGCTGCCTTCTCCTGGACACAGGCCTTTTCCTGCTTTTTCCCTCCCGTGTCTGTCCAGTCGTGTCCGACCACAGGGGGGAGGGGCCCTACTGGGCCTTGAGGGGTTCCCTAGGTTGCAAGGGGGTGAGATCCTCTGTCTCAGTGCAGCCACTGCTGCCTCCCCGGTGCCTGTGGCTTCAAGCCCAAATCGGGGTTGATGTCTGTGTAACCGAGTGCAGGCCTGCCCGGAGCTGGAGTGTTTGGCAAAGTCGACCATCTTCCTGGGTTCTCTGGGCCTCCGAGGTCATGCGAGGCAGGTCCCGAAGGGAGAAGCCCCCAGACCAGGGATCCGCGGCCTCTTGGCTGTCCCGTGGAGAGGCGAGTGGCATTGGTGCCCGACATCCTGGGTCACCACCTTGGGCCTGGCTCCTACGGCAAAGCGGCCACTTTCTGAGAGAAAGAGGATGCCCTTGGGCCAAGCTATGTTCAGGTGTCTGTCCCCAGCCCTGGGGGGAGGGGTCTGGTGCTCACGTCTGTCCTGCAGCCGTTCCAGTCCCACCTTCTGTCCTCAGTATCTTCAGCACTCTCCTGTGGCCCCAGAGGGCAGTGGTTCATTCCTCTTTCTGGAGTCCCACCCGGTGCATCCCGACCTTCCCGTGAGACTGCGGCCTTGGGCTCTGGCCTAGCTGGGCTAGCTGTGAGCCCTTGAGCCAGCTGCTTGCTCTCTCTGGGCCCTGCCTTCCTAATGTAATTGTGGGATCTCCCCAGCTGAGATCGAATGGGGTCGAGTTTTGGCTTCTAGGCTGCCCCACACTTCTGTCCCATGAGGCTTTCCAGGCCCAGAGCTCCTTAGAGGGCTCGGGGACCTATGCTGTCCCCACAGTCTGAGCCGGACTTGGTGAGGGCAGGAGGGAGCAGCTATTGCCCCACCACTTCAAAGACGGGGCTGGGGAAAGGGGTCCCTGCTCCATGGAGAGGCTGTTTTGTACTGATGCCCACACCCGCTGTCCCAGGAGGAAGGACACTGCCCCTAGGGCAAGGATCTGGCTCCTCCTCTCCGGTGCCACCCAGTCTGATTCTTCCCTTTTCACTCCTGGAAGGTGTAGAGCTGAGGACCCAGAGTTCTGGGGGTCCATGTCGTTTTGGCTCAAACTGTTGTATTCTCCTTCCTCCCCTTTGCCACTCAGCTTGGTTTGGCACCTGTAACTTCCTCCTGGACCATCCCCTGAGGTTGGCGGGGCTTAGCTCTCCTGGGGCCCCTCACAACTTGTCCAGGCCCTCACTGAGGCGGTCCAGTTCTCTGTGTCACGACCAGGCTACCCCAGCGTCCAGACAGCTGCATACACAGCAGGCACCTGTGTCAGCTCAGTGTCGCTTCTGCTCAATGTCTACCTCTTGCAGTTCCCATGTGGCCAGTGTCCTCCCCGATGGTCGGCCGCTGCTGGTGGGGGCAGCTGGCACCACTGGCAAATGGGGCACCCGACTGGGCTGGAGGGGTCAGGGACCCCAGCCCCTAACCCTGCTCTCTGGACTAGAAATGTGTCTTCTCCATACTGCCGGCTCCTGCCACCCCAGCCTGCCTGTCTGCCAACTCTCTGCATCCCTTTCAATCCAGCACCTGCATTTCAGCAGCCGAGCAACTCTTCCGGGAACAGGCGATCGCCCCAGGCTTCCTCTCTGGTCCTGCCTCCGGGCAGTTCACATTCCTCCTTCACTGGACATTTTTCTTGGTGTCCATGAGGCACCAGCTCATGTGGCTTAGCCACCGCAACCTTAATCCTCCCCTCCCTTCTCTTCCCCTTTCCTTCCAAAATATTCCCAAATTCAACTTGGGCAGACTTATTCTGATTCTTTGAAACTCCATCTCCTCTTTGCAGAAGCCACTGATGTATTACTCTCAAATGACAAAATAATTAGTGTGAGATACTTCTCCCCCGTCCAATTCCCTCTACCTTTCCTGAGAACCCCAGGCTTGGAGCCTGAGGGAGCAGGCATGCCCAACACTGGGGAATTTGAGTCCATGTGAGCAGGATTCTGATTTGGGGAGTGAAAGCTGGGATGTGAAACCTAGCGGGAGGGCTCCGCTTCCTTTCTGGAGCTCTGATTGGGGCTCCGAAGCTTCACGCCTGGGATATGAGCGTGTACAGTGAGTGCTGTGAGCAGGCGCTCGCAGTGTTAATGGGTGTGACTGTGTGGTTCTGTCTAGTGACCAGACTCAGACATCGTGGGTTTCAGTTCCGCTTTTCACAGCAACTGTAACCAATAAGCACTTTCTCTGCTAGTGGTTTGTTTCGTTTTGTTCGTCCAGTTTTGTTGGAGAAAAACAAAGAGCCAAGTCCTGTTGTTCTCCGGAGGGGCTGCTGCCCCTCCCCAAGCAGTCCCATGGCCAGTCGGCCGTTTCCTGGAGAATTCTTCCATCTCCCCTGAGCTGGCTCCACGGGAGGTGGGGAATGGACTTCCCTGCCTGACCAAAGCTCCCTGTTTCTCCATGGCATGTTTATTCCTCCCAGTTGGGGGGCTGTCCTGATGGAGGGCCCACCCACTGCCTGCCTGTCCCTTGGCCCTGTTGGGGGTTCAGGGTGCATCCACAGCCAGAGCCTGCTTGTGTAGCATCATTGTTGTTGTTTTTTTTTTCCTAAAGAGCTTGACTCCTCCCTCGGGCTTCAGAAAATATGAAAAAAAGGAGGACTTTTCATGCATTTGGATGAGCGGCCCTCCTGCCTGGACACTGGGCCAGAGAAAACAAGTATGTTTGCACCCCAGTATGCAGACATCATTAGGGGTTGGGCTCTCTGGGTCTCCTTTTACCACTCTGGACCCAAACCCATGCCCAGAAGTGTCCTGCAGACAAAACATGGCACCCGTTTTTTCAATGAAAGCTAGGCCCCAGGCAGAGTGCAGCTGTAACATTGCTCTCTGTGGACACTCCCACTGGCCCAGGTGCCCAGGCTGTGAAGGAATCTTGAAATTGACCCCGCCTTAAACAACCAACTTTCCAGCCGAACCCCAGGGGTGTGGGTGCACTGGGGACCTAATCTGCCACAAAAAGTCACTTTCCTCCTTTTGCTGCCTCTGAGCTTGGGAGAACTTTCTTAAAAATTATATTTAGGGTCAAGTCTAAGCATCGAGGCCTGGCCTGGGTCCTGCTCTCTGCTGAGAAACCAAGAGGGTGGTTGGGGTAAATACCAGTTGGACCTCACTCTCGTGGGGGCAAGGATTGGCAGGTGACACCAAAGAGGGGCAGGACAGGAGGGTGGCTCACTCATGGGGACCCCCACCCTCGGACCCCACCATCCTTTCTATTTGTTTACTCGGTGGTGGCAGCCTGTCTGGACTTGTTCGCCGTCTGTTTCTAAGTGTGTACCTCTCAGTATTGTCCGTGGTGGGTGGATCTGTGGGTAAAAAGGTTTCTATTTCTCATGGCTGCCTTGTACAAAATCCGTTAGAAAAGAACATGTAAACTATCAGATTTCTAACAAGACAAAAACAGCATTACGGAGTTCAAAGATTTTTACAACGGGTCTTGATTTTGATGTGAGCTGGTTTTTAACTCTCAAACGTTGTCACTTAAATAAAAACCTTATTTGCCTTTAAAATGTGCTTTGCTCTGAATGAAGCTGAGAAACCGGTCTTGTTACTCCTGTCTCCCTGAGGAGGCGGCTGGCTGCCTTGGGTGGAGGGAAGTGGGGAGGATGAGGGGGAACAAAGCCTGGCCCCAGAAGAGACCAGAGTGACCCGGGTTGGGAGGTTACGCAGAAGAGATGCCAAATACAGTCTTTTTTTTTTTTTTTAAACGATGAAAGAAAAATCTTTATTGTGGAAAGTATTACAGATGTCCCCCAATTTTCTCCATTGATCCCTTTCTGCCACCCCTCCCCCCCAGGCCCTCACCACACCATTGTCTGTCTGTGGGCTATGCACATATGCATATAAATTCCATGGCTAATCCCTCCCACTCCCAGCCTTCCCCTTGAGACTCTTTCAATCTGTCAGTCTTTATTATGCAAAAGCAACATTAAGGAGGGAAGTTATGTCCTGATTTCTTGCTAATAAAATGACAAAGCAGATTTCCTAAATAATTTACAAAGGACAGACATTGCTGAGCAGTGCTACTCCTTTCTGCCATCCAGTGCCCAGTGCTGAGGACATAAATAGGGACCCAGGTTTCAGAGCCTGTATATCTCTCCCATCCCTTCTTTTGGGGCAGGCACGGGAGCTGTGCACCCAGCAGCCGGGTCTGCAAGGAGTCACCCCCTGGGCTGTGGCAGGCGGTCTCTGCGGGGCTCAGATGTGGCCCGAGCAGGAGAGCAGAAGCCCCTGACCAGCCCCCAACCTGGGCCTTTGACTATGAAGTCCTTGTCAGCAGTGGCCCAGGGGCACTGCCTACTCCTGGGGGCTTCCTCCAGGAACTCAAGTGTGCGGAGGCATGGAATGTAGGCATGTGGGGGTCAGGTATGGCTCACTTCTGCAAGAAAGAGCTCTCTTCTTGCCCCTCATTGCGCTTCAGTGGGGGGAGCGGGGCGGTGGGGGGGGGAGGGAGAGGATTGAAAACACCAGAGCCTACCCCCAGAATGAGGAGCTGGACGGTGGTGAGTCAGTGAGGTCAGCAGCTCAGGTCCCAGCTGGTAGGAAGATGGCACACTTCCCACTCTGCTGGGCGTCAGCTCTGTGGGTTTCTCCATGAGACTCAGTTCTTCAATGCGTCTCCAAATCTGCACAGGCACTCATGGAGGAGGAGGAGAGCACACTGAGAAAGATGCTTGGGAAGAAAGATGCTCAGGAGGACGGCGCTCTATCAGTCTCGAAGGAGAGAAACCGCCATGTCAGTACTAGAGATGGGAAAGCAGAAGACATGCCATGGGGTACGGCAGGCACCGAGGGCCCTCCCAGCCTGGACGAGACAAGACCAGACCCGGCAACATAGTGGGAACTTGGCACACTCGGCATCTAGTCAGCTTGCAAGGCCACTTAGGAGCCCATCACAGCCTTGTACAAATGGCCACAAGTTAGAGCAGCTCCAGACCTGGGCTCTGCCCTCTGGATGGGCTCCTGAGCAGACAAACCAGGAACTCAAAGCAGCCACGCAGCTTTTCCCAATTCTATGGGTGAGCAGGACATAAGGGAGCCATGGGGAGTGTTGGAGGCAGGGCAGGTCTTCAGGAGCCTGGGGAAGTTCCAGGTGATGGACACATGTAGTGGTCTGAGGCCCAGAAAGCCACGAATCTCCAGGATGCATCCTTAACCATGCCCCAATCTAGGTCTTTTATGTCCTCTCATGTTGCAGATGAAGAGACTGAGTCTGAGAAGGGGAGGGACTGGCCAGGGTCATACAGTGGCCAGAGCCAGAACCAGAGGCCTGCCTAAAAAGGGGGACCCTGCCAGCCATTTTGCTTGGGAGGATGGATGTCAGCTTACCTCTCTTCAGCTGCAATGACCTCATCCAGCTCCTGGGACAGCTTCCGGAGGTGCTGGATTCCTGCCCCCACTGGCTCTAGATCACTATCGGATTCACTGAACAGAAGGAAAAGCCACAGGCACCAATGACTAGTTGGAAACCTATGGCAGGAGCCTCCTTCTTGCCCCCCAAACCAGCACTGCAGCCTGGGGTTAGTGGGGGCTGGTCATCACCCCAGGAAGTGACATCAGGGCAACTTGGAGCAGCTGGTGGAGAAGAGACGGATCAAAACTCTTGGGGTCAAGGCCAAGGGCAGATCTTGCAGAAAGGTGAGCCCTACTATTTTCCACTTGAGTCTCAGTCCCCAGGTGGCTTTAAAACTGGCTTGTAGGCTCACTAGGAGGCTTGGGAGTGTCAGAGAGACAGAGCTAAGCCCTCCCCTTCCTTTAATAGATGGGGAACTAAGGCCTTGAGGACTTCCCCAGGTCCCTAGCTAGTGGGATGCAGAGCTGGCCAGAACATGGGTGTGACTCAACTCAGGGTGCCCCTGGCTCCAGGGAGCCCGCCAGAGGGGCTGTTAGTGGTTTGGGGGCAAGGCACTCTCCCACTTACCTGGGGGAGCAGAGGGGCTCTGTAGAGGAGTAGGGGCTCCGGAAGGCGGCTTCCCTCCTGGACCTTCGCAGAGGGTGGGCACGTGGGCCCATCTGGGAGGAGCGGCGGTGACGGTCCCACCCCCAGGGGCCCAGGGTTGAGTGGGCAGGGCCAGATCCAGAAAGCCGGGTGCCCCTCTGGCTCAGGCTGCGAGCTGGAGGGCTACTGCCCTTCTGTGTCTCTCTCTTCCTCCTCCTGGCTTTCACTTGGGTTTCCACCAGCCACTTGGTGCCACTTTGGCAGGACTCCTGGATTCTCTGGTGGGTACATGGGAGTGTGAGCACAGACAAGCTAAGGGCCACCCCAGTCTCCAAGCCATGCCTCCAACCCTTCCACCTACCAGCTGTCCCTACACACAAGCAGCTTTGTCTCAAGGGTGAGGGATATGGATGATGCACTGCTCAGAGCCCCAGGCATGAGTGGTCTGCAGCAGAACCACTCTGCTCACAGAGCCTCCAGGTGCCTAAGACCAGTCTTTCGAACACAGACTGATCCAGAGACTCAAGAGCAAAGCCTGATCTCCAGGACTCTTAACTCTGTTCCACCCTCCACACCGATGCACAGAGAATCTTCTCAAGGACAGTTCTGATCATGACACCACTGCTCAGTGCCCTCCCACAGCTGCTCATCACACACAGGGCCGAGCCCTACCTCTTGGGCCTTTCACTCCGCTGGGAGAGAGCTGGGAAGGCTCTTCCTCAGCTAGACTGTCTTTGCCTTGGCCAACCAGAGTCGAGTCGTCACAGCAAGACCTGCGTTGAGTTATATGACCTTGGGCAGGCTACCTGGTTTCATCCCCGAACTCTGGCCATAAAATAACCATAGGGTTCTTCTAGACAAGGACTAACATATGGCTCAGAGACCTCTCTACAAAGGGTCCCCCAAAACATCTTCCTTGTTCCATATCTTCAGATTCCCAGTCAGATACTAAGGAGATCCCACTCTTGCCCCCAGTTCTCTCCTTGGAGGTCAATTCACTCCCATGGTCCCTGTCCTTTCTAAGTGACACCTCCATGCCTTTCCGACTCTAGGTTTGAAGACACATCACTTGGAAGGTCCACAGGCACCTCCCACCCAATGTAAGTGACATCTTTCTGCCCACACATCTCCTCTGACACCTAAGATCCCAAATCTACCTTCTGAGCAGCTCTTGAGGCTCTTCACTCCTCTGCAAGGCCAGGCCCTCCGTGCCCCCTCATGGGAGAATCTGCTTCTAACCCCCTTGTAACTCTCCAAATAGCTAAAGAATTGGCTCTAATATGTTAATTAGAACTGGTGCCCGCCCTGCTGTAAATAAATTCTAGGATGGATTACCTGGTTCCCAAGACTACCAGGCTCTCTTGGGAGTGCCCAAACACCCTCGGCACACTGAGCCCCTCTCACTGCCCCATCTTGCACTCTCTCTTCAGCTTTCAACCTCCCTCTGCTCTGGGACTGGACTCACACTACTTCACCTGTCATATGCTCCTCATTCTTCCCCTTTCCTGGGTGAATTCCATGGAATCACCTCATCTGGAAGCCTTCACTGACTAAGCTAGTTTTTGGTGTCCTCCCATCATTAGCCACTGGCTTACAATTTCCATCACAATACAGCTCTATTATCTTCTAGAGTGAGGATATTTTCTCCATGACACTGTTTTCATTTACACACTCAACTATTTGTTGAACACCTACTATGTGCCAGGGATTATTTGGGGTGCTGGGAACAACCCAAAGTTCTTATCTTCATGGAGTCTATATTCTTGGGGGCTCCTGGGGGCAGCAGTTGACCTGGACATGGCCAGTATTACCTGGGATACGGCACCCAAGGCACTCTTAGCTGAGCGAGCTGCAGCCTGGAGGCCCTGCTGCTCTGGCTCTGGGGTTTCCAGGCGTTTCCAGGAGGGGCCTGCCCCTAGGTTGAGGCTGACTGCTCTCAGGGGCAGCCTCCTTTGGAACTGTCTGCAGAGGGAGCCCAGGGCTCCGCTGGAGGCTTCCAGATGGCCAGCTGCAGGCTGCAGCACATCGCTCTCCTCCAGCTGCTGGTGGTCCTGGAGAGATCTCCTGCGCATGGAGGTGCTCATGCTGGGCCACCGAGAAGCCATCTGTCTGTTCTGTTCACCAGACCCTGGAAAGAGGTCAAAAGGCATGTCAGGAAGGCATCCTCCATCCCATTTCCAGGCTCCACAGAGACCTGGGTACAAGGGAAGAGATGGGTTGGAGGCCAATGGGGTGGAGTGGACAGCCCAGGCTGGGAGGAGTATGCTTCCTGTAAGAGAGGTGTGGTCAGCGATGCCCAGAAGAGGGCAGAGGCTGAACAAGGCTGGTCAGCATTTCCTGCGGTCCCTTGCTGTGTCTAAAACAGCTGTTTTTTTCACCCCAGCCTCAAGCGTGGAGGGAGGCAGAGTTGGGAGCGGTCCTCCTTGAGCCTCAGCAAGGGCCCAGCGACCCATCAGCGCCTCCCACAACCCGCCCTGACCCAGCGAGCTCCCACCCAGACCATGGACGCCTGGCCAGAGCCCCCGATTTCCACCCTGCAACCCCCAGATGCCCCGCATGCATGCCTGTCCTAACTAGACACCCCCGCACCCCATCGCCTCTGGTCTCTTCAGAATAGGAGCCCCACTACGCCCCGGCCTACACTCACCCCAAAGCTCCCACGCCTGCGAGATGCGGAGCACAGAGGCACCTCGCCCACCCCAGCCGATTTGAAACTCGGCGCGGATCCGCCCCCTGCCCGTCCTCACAGCTGATTGGTCCAGTCACCGCCTCGCTGTCGCGCCGGGGACCCCATTGGCTCTTTGCTCTCGCGCCGTGTGTCCAGCTTTCAGATTTGCCGGGTCGTCCCCATTCATCCTCAGGACCCCGCGGGCGGGGTGCCGCGTGAATCTGCCCTTTGTGCCTGCAGGTCCCGCCCGGGCCCCGGGCGCCCCTCCCGGACGCCTGGCTCGGGGCACCGGCCCCTCCTCCAACCACCGCGGGCTCCGGCTGGTCTTACTGGGCGGCGCGGAGGCGGGCCGGGCCCCGGCTCCTTTCCCGTTCCGCCTGGAGGCTCCGGTGGTTTGTCACAAAGAGTTCTCGTGGGGGTTTTGTTTCAAACTTCCCCCCGCCCTCTGCTTTCCTGAGACAAAGCTGCCAGCCCTTCTGTGTTCCCCACACTCGCCCTCCACATTCTGCCCCTAAAACCCGCCCTGGAAAGGACGGATGGGCGTGCACCTCCGCTCCGCCTCCAGTTAAGCACCCCAGTTCACTAACCCCTTCCCCTCTCCATTAGAATGCCTCCCTCCCTGCCCTTAGCATCCAAGCCAGCGAAAACACGGCGTTTAGAAAGCCCCCTTCCCTCCCTTCCTCCCTCCCTTTAAAGGGGATCTCAAACCCACACACTGACCATTCCGCCCCTGGGGTCCCTAGCGGCCATCTTCACCGGGTCTCCCTCCCACTCCTCACCCCTGTGGCCACTCTCTTGCTGGTGGGCTCCCTGAAGGTCTGTCCTTAGCCTCATCTTCATCTCTGGGTGGTCACACCCACTTCTCTGGCTTCCATTATTCTCTCCCCCCCAACCCGTCCTGCAATGGAATGGTGAGAACTATCCTATATAATAAAAGGCGAATATGCAATTTGTCCCTTTGGGAGGAGTTCAACTGGTAGACCAGAAGTTCAATTGCTTGCTAAGATATGCACTGACTACCAGGGGGTGGCGTGGAACATGGCTGGCAACCAGCAGTGCTGAGCGGGGTGCTGAGTGAGTGAGGGAAGGAGGAGGTGGGGAGCCTGGGTGGCCCTGATTGCCAGCCAGGACTAGGGACCCTACCTGTGCATATATTTTGTGCACCAGGCCTGTAGTGAATACATACAGGGCACTTACTTGGACCAAGTCCCCGTGTTCCAAGCACTTTCTATTATGAGCCCATTTGACCCTCCTTGCAACCTGTGACCAGATGAGCAGACTCTGGTACAGTGAGAGATTAGGATGGTTCCCAATGTCCCTCAGTTAGTATGTAGCAGGGACCAGAATACAAGCTCTGCCAGTCTGGGACCAGGGTCCATGTGCCTCACCACCATACCCCACTGCCTCCTCTCAGCCTGCACCTCTCCCAGACAGGAGTATCTCACCACCTTCTGGATACCAACTCCTGGGCACTGCAGGCACCTTAAACCACCATCCCAACAAACATACCCCTCTCTCTCCCAGCCCTTCCTCCGTCCCCATGTCCCCCTCGCTCATGTCTTTCCAACCACCTACTGTGGTCTGTGCTAAAAATGGGCAACTATCCTGGCCAGTGTAGCTTAGTTGGTTGGGAATTTTCCTAGGAACTGAAAGGTTGCTACTTTGATTCCATGTCAGAGCACATGCCCAGGTTGTGGGTTTGATTCCTGGCAAGTGGTGTGCAAGAGGCAGTCAATCAATGTTCCATTCTCACATCAATGTTTCTCCCTCTCTCTAAAAATCAATTTTAAAAAAGTAAAAAATATTTCTCTATATAAAAGGTTAAGTAACCAACTGTCCGTCTGTCTGACCATCCAACCGACCTTGTACTGACAATTGAAAAATAAATGTTGACTCACACATAAGCTCTTATTATAAAGCTCTTCTAATTTCCTTTCAATGTGAATGAATCTGTGTACCAGGACATTAGTCCTATCTAATAAAGAGGGAATATGCTAACTGACCCTCACACTGTCACAAAGATGGTGGTACCCACAGCCAATAAGGAAGGTATATGCTAATTGACTGCCCCACCCTCAACAATGGCAGTGCCCACAGCCAATAAGGAAGGAATATACTGACTGCCACACTGTCAAAGATGGCAGTACTCACACCCACAAGATGGCAGAGCCCAGTCCCCTCAGCCCAGCCAACACACCTGCCTCTGGAGTCCCCCAGTCCCCTCAGCCCCTAACCCCCAGCCAGCCAGGGCCTGTCTGAGGTGCAGGCAAGCCTCAGATGGCGGCTGCCCAGCCGCTCAGGGCTGCCTGAGGCTCAGGTAGCCAGGGCCAGCTGAGGTTTGCACTGCCGGCAATGGCAGCAGCAGAGGTGTGATGGGGGCATCACCTTTTCCTGATCGCCAGGTTGCCTCCCACCCCTGAGGGCTCCCAGACTGTGAGAGAGGGCAGCCTGGGCTGAGGGACTGCCTCTCCAGTGCATGAATTTTCATGCACCAGTCCTTTAATCCTATATAATAAAAGCCTAATATGCAAATCCACCTAACATCAAAATGACTGGCAGAACAACTGCTTGCTATGACACACACTGACCACCAGGGGGTAGATGCTCAATGCAGGAACTTACCCCAGCCCAAAGACCCCAGGCCAGCCAAAATGGGGGCCCCCACAAACATCTCACCAGTCACCCCACATAGGGATGGAGGCAACCAGCAGTAGTGGCAGAGGGCAGGGCTGGTGAGTGGGTGGCACCAGGCCAGCTAAGGTTGATGCCAGCAGAGGTCCCCTCCCCGATCACCCCACCAGTCACCCCACAAATCAGCTCTGATTGTCGGCCAGGTCTAGGGAGCCTACCCATGCATGAATTTCATGCACCAGGTGAGTCTAGTTGATATAAAGATCCACGCAGTCAATGAAACAGATGCATCCTTACCTTAATGGACTTCACATCTAGTATCTGGGGTATGAGGGACATTAATGAATCAAGTTATCAACCATTAATTAATCAAACAAATTTATGACAAAAAACATGTTATTTAAAGCTGAGACCTAGAGAATGAGTCAACCAAGCAAAGATTGTGTGTGTTTGAGTGCCTTTTTGCACCAGGAGTATCATGGTCAGGAGGACCAGAACGTAGTCACACACACACACAGGCAACTGAAATGAGCTTTTTCTGAAACAATACTTGCCATTGTGCTGTCCTTTGGTATTTTATCTATTTCATTGTTGAAAAGGCTGCTGCCAGCTCACCGCAGGGATTTTACAATGGTTGCTGCTCCCGATCCCCCATTCGCCTCCTTCCCTGGTTGAGTTGTTTCCTGGCCTCAGAAGTATTTGATCCTGAGCCTGCTATTGGTGTTTGTCATTGTAATCAGGGAATTTAATTCATGTCCTTTATCAATGAAACATGAGGAGAGGAAAGCACGAGTTGTTATTTTTAGAAAAACTAAGCTGAAAGTCTGGGGAAGATTAGTGAAAATGAAACACTTCAACACAAGTATCTCAAATGGGATCGTCTTGCTAATTGCCTGTCAGTAACGCTGCAAGGCCTGGCTCTTCATGTTCATAGATACAACAGATCGGTCCGCCCCTGGCATGTATGTGCCAAGGGCATTTCTTTATTCTGCCTTAACCCTCACGGAGTGGATGCGATTTGTATTGCCAATTATGGATGACCACACTGAGATTCAGATGGTGCGGTGTCTTGCTCAGGGTGGAACAAAGAATGTCTGACTCCGACATCCGAATTCTTAGCCTTTGGTTACATGGTCTCATTGAGCCTCAGGAAGGAATGAATGAATGCCCTCCCTGCCTGGGGCATTTCACCCTCTTTCCCCAGGACATAACTGGCCAGCTAGGTGAAGGAAGAGCAGTTTCCATGGCAACGAGAAAGGGAAGAAGAAACATTTGTTTCTGAAGGAGGAGGCTCTCTCCTTCTGCCTTTGCGTGAAGTGTGGAGCCAGGGGCAGGGCTGTGGGGTCGAGAATGTGCTGAGGTGAATAGGGTCCCCAGTGGAGGTGGAGAGGGAGGTGGAGTTCAGGGCTCCCACTGAAAGGAAATGGACTCCCCTCCATCTTGTCCTGTAGGGCTGGGACCCCTGCCTAAACCCCTCCCCTTTTTGGGAGTGGCCACAGGTGTGCCAGCAATGTTCTTAACTTCACCGACCCTCACCTGAAAGGACCAATGAAGCTCCAGGGACACAGCTAAGGTCCTAATTAGGCTTAACCACAGAAAGACCCCAATTCAAGTGACCAATCTCTGTAACCCTCATCACTTTCCCAAGCCCCCTAATTATCCTACCCCGTAAAACTCATTGTTCCCGCCCGGTCGGCTCTCTCGCCTCACTCCTGCGTCAGAAAGAGGCTGAGAGCCAAACCTGGGTTTGAATAAAGACTCTTTGCTTTTGCATCGGAGAAGGCTCCTTAGTGGTGGATTATTGGGGACCTCGAACTCTGGGCACAACACCGCTCCTCCCTGTAAAGAGGAAAACCAATCAGTTGTTCCAGACTGAGGCTTTCTGGGGTGCAGCCCCAACCCCTGCCCTGCCCTGGGGGCTTCTGTCCAACAGCAAAGCTTCCACAGTTTCCTTGTCCTTGGGGACTGTCAGCCTGAGGGAAGACATTAAACTGTGCAAAATCCCATGGGTGGGAAGTGCAAGAGGTGGCGAGGGGAGGGAAAGGGGCAGGCTGCCCTGGACATACATAGGATGCTGTAGCTAAGGAGTTAGGGACAAAGCAAGGGGATGAGTGGATGCTGAGAGGCCGGAGATTGCCAGGTCTCAGGACCAGAGAGGCTGAGTGAGAGGAGGGCAGGGGCCGGGGTGGTAGGAGCTAGGAGCACAAGGCTGCTTGGCAGGAAAGGAACTTAGAATTTGTCCGCAGGCAGTGCGGAACCTTGGCTGGATTGGAAGAGGGCAGTGGGGTTATGGGAGTTGCATTTTAATGAAGTCCATTAGGAGGTTAGTTTAGGGGCCACAGGGTGGCGGGGGTCTGTCTGGAGGCTGAGGCCTGAGCACCTCAGTTTTTCTCAGCAGTGAAACCGAAACTACTGGCATCAGTTGTAACACCCCCTTCCCTCAGCACCCCCTCCACCCACCTCCCATTCCTGCCACCCAGGGGCCCAATCTATGAGTCTAGCTCCTCTCTGTAACTCTGCAACCCCAGCATGTGCCCTTTGACACTGCTACAAAGGGAAGCCATGAAAACAGTGGGAGAGGTTTAAGCCAGAGACATGACTAGAGCCTTTCTCACCCGTGTGAATTATATCAGGAACAGAAACATGCTTAAACCATGAGGCTTAGTGTGATGAATACTTAGAAAGCAAACACTCATGTAACTGTCACCCAGGACATTGCCAGGACCCCATCCCTGCTGCGTGTCCTCCCTCCCTCCCTCCCTGGACTTTATGGTGATTGCTTTTATTTTGCTTTGTAGTGTTTCAACCAAGAGTTCATCTCACCTCTGATGCACGCAGGCAACTGTAGGTTGCTGTGTGGCCAAGAAAGGATGGTACAGGAGAGGAGGATCTCTGCCCCCCACTCTGATTCCCTGCTGCCAGAGACTAGGCCCTCAGGAAGCGGGAGTCTGAGCATGGGGTGGGGGTGGGGGGCAGAGAGGAATCTTGGAGGGGTCTGACTTGCTACCTCAGTCTGGGCTCCTGGGCCCAGACCAATTGGCCCAGGATGGGCTTCCTCTATGACAGCCACTATGGGAGACTTTCAGGGGTGCTGAGTTTCGGGGTTCCATTCACTGCTTAAGGACGGTCTCTCAACTTCCAGGAGAGGGAGTCAGGAAAGAGTGCTTTTCCCATTTCAGTTGGGAAAATGGAGTTAAGGATAGGAGACAAAGGTCAGCTCTTTGCATGTGGCTCTGTCTGGCTCCTTCGGCATTCCCATCTCTCCCTGTGGCAGGGTTCTGTTCCATCTCTGGGAAACAAGCCAGCCAGGGGACCAGGAGAGAAAGGTTTTGTGGTGCCTGGAAAGAATCCTCATCACCCTCAGGAACTTGGAAAGACCAGGTCAAAAAATTTGAATCTGCCACAAGGTGGCGCCAAATACCAACTCTTTACATGAATTTTCACTAAACCAGAAAGGGGATCCCTAATACTCTGAATAAGCTCTGGGAATTACCCTTGAAAGGGAAGAGAGAACCCCGTTGCCCCC
The DNA here is from genome assembly GCA_004026805.1 of Lasiurus borealis. Lineage (NCBI taxonomy): Eukaryota > Metazoa > Chordata > Mammalia > Chiroptera > Vespertilionidae > Lasiurus > Lasiurus borealis. The sequence goes on along the minus strand of PVJN01036036.1, from coordinate 5,775 downwards.
AGCCAGACATTGTAGGAGAGGCTGGAATGGGACAGGGGCAGGCTCCTCGAATTTATCCAAGCCTGCTTTGCTTTTCATACCAGTTTTAGTGTTCTCCCAAACTAGAAACCTGCCAATCCTCTCCCTCCACAGTGTCACCTCCTCTTGTGGGTGGACAGAGTTTGAGGAGAAGAAGAGGGAGAAATAGGAAAGAGGGAAAGCAGGGACCACACAGTCCACAGGGCCCGGCCTGGGGTTCAGAGAAACTAAGAATCTGAGACCAGGGCCCGCGCAGGGACCAGGCAGGGCGAGGGGCTTTGTGTCAGTCTCTCATTTTCTCCTTCGGTGACCCCCGAGTCCTCCTCGCTACTGCTGGCTCCCTCAACACCGTCTCCTTTGAGAAGGCTCAGCCAACTTCCTCTCTTCTTGACATGGAACAAAACCAAAGCTGGTGCAATAATGTCAGGCCGGGGCTCCCGTTCTGAGAGGAGCAGTGGATGTATGGATGGATGGGGCAGAAGGCTGGGTTGCCCCCGGAGTGGCCCAGAGGAGCAGCCTGGAGCCAGCATGGGGCACTACCCCGCCTCACTCCACTAATTTGCACCCCTCCCCAAGGCAAATCCCCGTCTTAGCCTGAGCGCCTTCCCTTGGCGAGATTATCTCAGCCTGGGCTGCACAGCTCCCGGAGCCATGGATGCCGCTCTGCTCCTGAACGTGGAAGGGATCAAGAAGACCATCCTGCACGGGGGCCTGGGGGAGCTTCCAAACTTCACCACGGGATCTCGAGTGAGTGGCTGCCCCCCTCGAGCTCCCCCTACCACCCCCGGCCACTGCAGCCTCTGTGTCCTGCTGGCCACAGGGCACAGCAGACAGGTTTCAGTTTTGCAAAAAATGCCGGGCAGGCCCTTCCCAGGATTGTCAACCCTGAGGCATCTGAACTGGTGTCTATTCACTGGACATTTTGGTACTTTGCAAATTAAACTACAGCATGGGATGGGGGATGGGCTTTGGGAATTTTCTGGAGCCCCAGATGTTGAGTGAGAAGGAGGGGCTCTTGGGGATCATGGTGTTTGGCCACAAGTCTCTGGTGGCTTCCCTAGGTGATGTGTCTGTGGCCTCAGACCCAGGGCTGATTTAAGAAGGACATCCTGACCCACATAGCTGTTAAGAGTGGGACGGGGGTCATTTAGGAGGGAGGGGGTTCCTGAATCCGGGGGCGTGCAGGCAGGTGGGGGTACTCTGGGGGGTCTGAGGCATCTGACCTGAGCAGGGGAGCTGACCCTGAGGACAGTCCTGAGAGTCGGTGACAGAGGGGTGGCTCCCGCTGGGCCTCGGGAGGGGTGTCTAAACCAGGGTCCACTCTCTCGGGGACCAGGTGACCTTTCATTTCCGCACCATGAAATGCGACGCGGAGCGGACGGTGATCGACGACAGCAAGCAGGTGGGGCAGCCCATGCACCTGATCATCGGGAACATGTTCAAGCTGGAGGTCTGGGAGCTCCTGCTGACGTCCATGCGGGTCCGCGAGGTGGCTGAGTTCTGGTGTGACACCATCGTAAGTAGGCCAGGCTGGCCTCGACCCTGGGCTGATTTCTATGGGATCCACCCACCCACTCTGTGTTTCAGGGCTGCTGGTTTCAGGAAGGGGGCTAAAAAGCACTCTCTGCCGCTGGGAAGACAGAGATGGATTAAGATCCAGCCCCTGAAATGCCAGTGTCGTGGCTGGCTGGTGGGAGGTGGTGTTAGGAATAAAGCAGGCAAAGTCCCTGGCCTTCAAGGAACTTGATCTGGAGGAGGAGCAGACACCTAAGCAAATACAGGCAGGGCAGCCAGTGCCATAGCATAACTCAGCAAGGATAGCGTGCTTTAGGCCACAGGAGAGGGGCAGCTGACTGCTTTGGGGTTTAGGGGAACTTCTTTAAGAAGGTGACATTGAGCCCTGGTTGGTTTGGCTCAGTGGATAGAGTGTCAGCCTGCGGACTCAGGGGTCCCGGGTTCAATTCTGGTCAGGAGCATGTACCTTGGTTGCAAGTACATACCCAATGGGGAGTGTGCAGGAGGCAGCTGATCGATGTCTCTCTCTCATGGATGTTTCTGGCTCTCTCCCCCTTTCCCTTCCTTTCTTTAAAAAATCAATAATAATAATAAAAAAATATATATATATATTTAAAAGAAGGTGACAATGAGCTGGGCTTTGAAGGATGAATAGGAGTTCGCCAGATCTAGAAGTGGGACGAGAGGCAACACCCCAGCCAGGAAGTGTGAAATGACTTGGCAGGTTTCACTTGGTTACCCCTGCCCCCTCTCTTTTTCAAAAAAATATATTTTATTAATCTTTTTTACAGAGAGGAAGGGAGAGGGGGAGAGAGCCAGAAACATCAACAAGTGAGAAACATCAATCAGCTGCCTCCTGCACACCCCCCACTGGGGATGTGCCCGCACCCAAGGTACAAGCCCTTGACCGGAACCAAACCTGGGACCCTTGAGTCTGCAGGCCGACGCTCTATCCACTGAGCCAAACAGGTTAGAGCGGCCTCTCTCTTTTATGGGCTATCTCTTCATTTCATCATTCAGTTTTGGAAAGACTAAGCCATCAGTGGGGCACACATGTCTATTTGACAAAGATCTTAAGAGGCCTGTTTTCCCCTAGCAGGTTGCTGCTTGTCAGCCCCTGCAGAGCCCTTTGCTTGAACAGTCTCTCCAGGCCAGGGCCCTCCCTCCTTCCCTCCCCTCCTCTACCTCCCTCAAACCAGAGGGGCTCTAGAAACTTCTGCCCTGAAATACATCCCTCCCTGCCCCGTCTGGCCCTGCTCCTTAGGGAGAACGATGGTCTCTGTGGGAACTTTTGCTGGTGCCATCTTATGAGGCCAGCAGTTGCAAACTAAAGTCCCACGAGGAGCCAGGAGCCCTGTTGACTGGAGGTCACCTGCCCCCAGTGGATAGCCTGAGTTTTTCTTTTCTTTTTTTTTTTTTAATATATTTTATTGATTTTTTAACAGAGAAGAAGAGAGAGGGATAGAGAGTTAGAAACATTGATGAGAGAGAGATTGATCAGCTGTCTCCTGCACGCCCCCTACTGGGGATGTGCTCAAAGGCAAGGTACATGCCTGTGACTGGAATCGAACCTGGGACCTTTCAGTCCACAGGCTGACGCTCTATCCACTGAGCCACACTGGTTTTGGCAATAGCCTGAGTTTTTGAAACAAGCCAGACAGCCTCATCAGCTTGCACACTCTTAGTGTTTAAATGTTGGCAACTAATCTACAAAAGTTCTCACCATATGAGGGGTGAAGCATACCAGTGTGGGAGCTGGGCTTGGAGCACGCCATGCACAACCGCCAGGGTGGTTACAGCCCCTCAGGCAGCTCAGTCCTTGAGCCCCAGAGAGGGGTGGTGGTGTGGGGAATCCCTGCCACCGGCACAGCCCTCTGGGCTGAGTGAGTGCCGAGGGCTGGGGTCTGGTTCCAGAGGGTCTCCCAGGATTCTGGCTACCCTGTTGGTGGCAGAGTTGAGGCACAGAGCTGGGACCCCTCTCTCCTTCTTCCCTTCGAATTGCTGCTCAGATGGGGGTGGGATTCTGGAGTTCTGCCCCTTCTCTGGCCTTTATCTTTCTTTCTTTCTGAGACTTTATGCCACTCCCAGTGCCATCCCACAGCCACCGTGCTGACCAGGCCTTGGCAGTGTCCGGGCAGCAGGGTCCAGAGGAACAAGGCCTTTGAGGTCATGGCCAACCTGCCACCTGACCTTGGGGCCCACAGCTTGCAGTTGACTGGCTGGAAGCAGGGGCCTGTGTGCTGGGGCCGCTGTGCCTGGAGCACCTCCTCCCTGTAGGAAGCTGATCCTGGGCCTCTCCCCTGCCCCTCCCCCTCCCTTTACCTTCCTCCTTCTCTCTCACCCCCTCAGTCCAGCCCTAATCCCAAAGGCTTACAGGCCATCGCCATCAGTCACCTCTCTCACAGAGAAGCTCAGGCCGTTCGGGGCTGATCCCTGCTGGCTGCGGCAGGGAGGGGGTGACCTTCATCCTCATGCTGGTGACTTCCCAATAGTGTGTCTTTCCTGGGGCTGCCACGTGGAGCCTGACAGGGCCCAGCCCGAGGAACAGGCTCTCAGACACCATCGGAGGGGCTTCCCAGCACCAGGGGGGCAGCTGAGGCCCAGCAGGGCACAGGACCCGCTGAGGACAAGAGGCTGGCTTTCTCCGGCTTGTTGTACCTCAGGGGTGGGGATCCCAGCTCCCTGTGCTGGCCGAGGCTGTGGTGAACTGGACCTATATCCGCATTAGCTCACTGAACCCCCAACAGCCCTACTGCTGGACACGTGCAGCCTGGGGGCCTGGAGCTCGGGAGCTCGGAGGGAGACCTGGGCTCACTACTGATCAGAGCTCGACCAGGAAGCCAGCCCGGCCCTCTGGGACCCAGAGCCCTCCACTGCTCTCCTCACTCCCCTCCTGTGAGTCCCAGGCTTGGTGGGCTCAGGGCCTCCTCTGGAGAGAAAGTCATTAGCGTGACGACAAGGGCCGGCCAGAGGCAGCGCGGCATCATGGCTACGGCGTGGTTTGGGTCCCGGCTCGGACATTTCCTAGCTGTGTGACCTTAAGCAAGTCACTTAGCCTTTCTGGACTCCAGTTTCTTCATCTGCAAAGGAGGTTGGTTCTAGTGGTCCCTCCTTTGCCGAGCCATTTTAAGAAAGGAAGGAGCTAGCAGATGGAGGGCTTTGCTGGGCAGGTACCACAGCTATTTTTTTGGGGGGTGGGTGGGTGAGGGGATGGAGGGTGTTGGAGCAGGGGTAGGAGGGCGGTGGGATAATGCTTTGGGGCTGGGCATGGGCTGTTTGAGGCCCGGCTGAGCAGACAGCCCTGATGCCATCCTCTTGTGTCTCCCCCAGCACACGGGCGTCTACCCCATCCTGTCCCGGAGCTTGCGGCAGATGGCGGAGGGCAAGGACCCCACCGAGTGGCACGTGCACACGTGTGGGCTGGCCAACATGTTCGCCTACCACACGCTGGGCTACGAGGACCTGGACGAGCTGCAGAAGGAGCCGCAGCCTCTGGTCTTTGTGATTGAGCTGCTGCAGGTGGGGTTCTGGGGGCGGGAGAGTGGGGATGGGGGGGAGTCTGTCCCAGCATCAGAGAGTGACGGGGTTGTGGGCATCCTGGGAGCCCCACCCCACCGGTCCCGGCCATCACCAGGAAAGGCTCATAAACTGCAGGAGAATTTGAACACTCTCCCCTTCTCCCCCAAAGGTACTTGGCCTTTTCCAGGGAAAAGCCCGTTTGGCACCAGTTTTTAAAACTGTCATCTGTTTTCACTTGGAGACATTTTCCTTCTATTGGTTCTCAGCTTCCAGTCTGGTCTCAAAAGTTTAGATTCTAGCCTCATCCGGTCCCTGCGGGTTGTGGGTTCAGACCAGATGCTCCCGAGTGACTGACAGCCCAGGTTATGGAGGTGGGTGAGGGCCACGCCCCGCAGGACTTGCCTTATGGCCAAGGCCGAGGCTCAGCCCCAAGACCCTTGTGAAGACAAATGAGACCCGCATCCCACCACCGTGCGAATGTGAACAGTGGCGTGGCGTGCACACTGCACAGGGCAGCGCTTCTGAGTGCTCAGAGGCATTGCACGGTGGTACCATCAGAACCACAGTTCCCAGCAGATGGCAATACCGTCTGGTTCTAACGGCGGGAGTGTTAGGGCAGCTTGTGGAGATCAGAAGGAAAGTTGCTGACCTGCAGGTGCCTGTGCCTGATGGCACGGAAGGGCTGGCCAGGGTGGGCCCTGGGCCATGGTCTCCTTCCCCTCT
>PVJN01036035.1:0-21740 GCA_004026805.1 Lasiurus borealis | reverse complement strand
CACATTAAAGGTGGGGTCAGGTGTAGACGGTGTTGATTGGGATGAATTGTTGGAGGAGACTGAGGAAGATGCCCGGCATACGGAGCGGTCAGTGTTCACCTGGGGGCTGCCTGTATGGTGGATGAGAGTGTGTGCTCTGTCCTAGGAGCACAGGTAAGGCTCCTTTGGGGAACAGCACACAATGTGCAAATTAGAATGGAGATGAGGACAGGGCCAAGTATCCTCTGGTGCTTTTGTGGAAATTATAAAAACCCTCCCACTCCAGGCAAGCACAACAGAAGGCTCATGATCCAGATGATCCCCTGGTCAGCACCCCTGTGATGTCTCAGTACCTGTGTACAGTCTCAGGATCTCCTGCAGAATCAGTGCCGTGTGCAGTCTCTGTGCCGTGTGCAGATTCAATGCTGTGTGCAGAATCAGTGTGCAGTATGCAAATAAAGTGTCATATGCAGAATCAGTGCCATGTGCAGATTCTGTGTCATATACAGGCTCGAGGCTGTGTGCAAACTTCAAGATGCACAATTACACACTAGCCCAGAGGAGGCTCCTTCAGGACTTCCAATGGGAACACAGGGAGCTTTGGGGAAGGTGGGCTGAGTGCACAGCCCACTGGGGTTTGCAACTCCAGCAGAGCCAGTCTCAGGATGGACAGTAGAGAAGGTCACTCTTAAATAGGTTGGGGGAAAGAGTGGTGAGTTTGTACAGACTCCCTAGAAGGACTGGCTGGTGTTCTGTAGGGAGTTGTCATTTGATGATATGCAGATGAGGGGCACCACCCAGGCCAGTGACCTGAAATGTCATCCCCTTAAGGTCCACGGGCAGATGATGGCAGACCGGGGGGCTAAATCCCAGAGACAGAGGCACTCAAGGCCTAGTTCTCTGAACTGCCATCCTGCGCTGCTGCTGCTGCTAAGAGGGAGGCCACCTCCCCACCTCCTCCTTGCAATGCCCTGCTCAGGCCCAACCCCAGGCACAGGAAGGAATTGCTTTGGGCAGAGGGGAAAGGAGGCAAGAAGATCATTAAGCAAAATAGATAGATAGATAGATAGATAGATAGATAGATAGATAGATAGGCAGGCAGCAAATGAAGAGACAAAGATTATGAGAAGGCTCTCTTCAGCTCACCTACCTCCCCCTTGCCCCCACTTTCCCTAGAAGATCAAATTATAACTTGAAATCACTGGATACATATTTTATTATGCGGATAATTTAAAGGATTAGAGTGAGACAAAGAATTCATAAGCTAAAGTCACATTACAAGACAAATTGTTTCCATTAATCGCTGAGGAAGGGAGGGAAGGAGAGAATGGGAAAATGTATGAGAGCAGGACAGGGGTCCTGGGGGGTTGGAGACAAGACACTCCTTCCCTCCCCGGCTCTGGAAGCGCCCCCCCCGCCCCAAACCAGCTGGGGCTCAGCTCCAAATCAGACTGATTTGCATTGCAGATCTATCACAGCTGCTTTTTGCTTCTAGTTGCCAACCAGAGATGGTTTAAATAACAAGTATTGTTCTGCGTGATTCCGTATGCAAATGTTTCTGGCTTGTTTGTTATTCCTGAATAATTTCCAGCGCCTGCTGTCTGAGCAGAAAAAGCAGCTCGCTCTGCCAGCTGTGCCAGCAGTCACCTGCTGGAGACAGGGGCATGGGGCAGGGGACAGGGTTTCAGTAGCCTTTTTGGGTATACCAGGGAGCCAGAGGGGCGGGTAGGAGCAAACCCTACTCTGGCTGCACCCTCGGCTCCAGGATGTCATCCCTGGAAGGCCTTCAGAGAATTGAGTCTAACAGCGGAATTTTACGTGAGGGAAGTCCCCTCAGAGCCAGGATCCACCTTGTTTCTCTGTGAGGAGGAAGAGGAGGAGGAGGAGGGGGAAGATAGTGGGTAAGAGAGGAGGGGCAGGGCTTGCTGAAGCTAGGGCCTCCCCAAAGGCAGACTGTGAAACCAAGGACTGGCCTCTCATGAACAAACTCAGATTTCATGAGTGAACTGCATGGGCATCCACTTAATACCCACTTTTCCCCAGGAATCAGGTGAGAAAGTGAGACTACAACACAGGCTCTGCTCTCAGAAAGTTCACACACCCGAGCCCAGGATGGAACAGGTGCCTGAAGCAACGGCACCTTCAAGGTCTACCTCCCTCTCACAAATTTGGGGCCTTAGTTACTCCCCAGGCCACTCTCCATTCCGAACTCGACCCTGCAATCACCTCCCACCCATGTGACCGGCCTTCAGTGAGACAGCAACCCTAGAGGATGGCTTCTGTGCCTGTCGCTCATTCATTTATTGGTTCATTCATGTGTGCCATTCGTTATACCTTCACCAAGCACGTGTTGCCATAGATCAGTGGTTCTCAACCTTCCTAAGGCCTCGACCCTTGCATACAGTTCCTCATGTGGTGGTGAACCCCAACCATGAAATTTTGCTACTGTTATGCATGGTAATGTAAATATCTGCATTTTCCGATGGTCTTAGGCGACCCCTGTGAAAGGGTCGTCTGACCCCTAAAGGGGTCGTGACCCACAGGTTGAGAACCGCTGCCATTGATTATAATTGCTGAATAGGGCTGTGATTGGGTCCCTGGGCCCTGAAATCTGACAGGCTGGGATTGGAATTCTGACCCTGTACTTTCTGTCTGATGCTGGGCAACTAGAGACTCTATGCCTCGGTGTCCTCATTTGTAAAATGGGAATAAAAGTTGTTGCAAGGGTTAAGAGGGTAGTCTATTTAAAGCTAGAGGTGAGCTGGAGGTGACATCGGAGGACAGAAAGGACAACGGAAACCCCACATGCAGGACCATGGAACTGCCGGTTGAATATGTGCAGCGGGTGACAACCCCAGGTCACCCCAGTGACTCTCCTGCACGATGGGACTCAAGTGAACAAGCTAAGCACACAGGCAGGCACAGGGATAGCCAGGCCCAGGTCAGAGCGAGGCTGAGAGAATCTGCTGAGTGACAAATGGGGACCCAGTAAAATCTGCTGCTAAAATTAACATGATTTTTTTTTTCCAGAGAGGAAGCTAGAGGAAGAGAGAGATAGAAACATCAATGATGCATTGAACCGTGACCTCCTGGTTCATAGGTGGATGCTCAATCGATGAGCCATGCCAGTCGGGCTATCTTGACTCTTAATAAGAGGAAAGATGCCGCTACACCAGGACCTTTCTTTAAAGTGCCTCCCTGAGCAGTAGGTGGGGGCCATCATCACCTTTTCTTTGCTAAATTGAAAGGACTCCTTGATCACCAGTCTGGGCAGGGTGAAGGGACAGGGACATATTCTCCCAGCTCCAGAGGCACCAGGCACGGAGCCGCTGGGAGAGGGTGCGAGTCTCTGTAGCCTCAGAGCAGCAGGTGAGGCACTAAATCCTTTCTCCTCCCTCTGCATCCCAGGGGGTTCACTGGGCCTGGGAACCAGGACGGCTCAGCTCAGCACCCTTGCCTAGAGCCTATAATTTTCCAGCCTAGCCTTGGGTAAGGTAAAGGTGGGAGTGTCAAGAGGCGTGGTCTGGGCCTAGGGACCACCCAGTGACCGGGGGACCTGAGATTTCCACACATGGAATAAAACTGGGATGAGCTAGTAAGGGCCACAGTGGAAGGAGTGTTCTTTGGACCTGCTGTATCCTGCGCCTTAATCTTGCTGAGCCTCCATCCCCCATTCATTACACGGGATGGTCACTCCTCTGCCGGTGGCTGAGGGTTCACTGAGGACTGCACACAGAAGCAGCAGCAGGCCTGCACAACCTCCTCTGCCCACTCCCACTCCTTCCTGTCCAGTTTCTCTCACACCAGCGTCTCCCTGGAAAGTCAAGATGCATGTCTCATACCAGTTCTGACATGCATCAGTCCTGCCTGACCTGCACAGGGTCTTGGTCCAGTGGTTCTCAATCTTTCTAATGCCGCGACCCTTTAATACAGTTCCTCATGTTGTGGTGACCCTCAACCATGAAATTATTTTCGTTGCTACTTCATAACTGTAATTTTGCTGCTGTTAATTAATTGTAATGTAAATATCTGTGTTTTCCTATGGTCTTAGGCTCTACAGCAGCAGTTCTCAACCTGTGGGTCGTGATCCACAGGTTAAGAACCGCTAGCAGGGTCGCCTAAGACCATCAGAAAACACAGATATTTACATTATGATCCATAACAGTTATGAAGTAGCAACGAAAATAATTTCATGGTTGGGGATCACCATAACATGAGGAACTGTATTAAAGGGTCGCGGCATAAGAAAAGTTGAGAACCACTGCTTTAGATGGTAGCCTGAGTGGGAAGGAGAGGTGGATGGCATGCCCATCCTCTAACACCAAGCATCCAGCCCTGCACATATAATGTTAGCGAGAAAAGGGTTTTAAAATCTACAGTTGGATAATTTATATATTTCTAAGGTTGATTTTGTTTTTAATGAGACTTGGTCATCGTTTTCTATGCTAATGGAGATGACCTGAATATTCTATGAGTTGCTGCTAAAATGATATCATTTAAACCTCAAACTGATATGCCCCAATGCAACTGCAAATAGCCTTCAGAAGGCACAGCCTCTGGGAAACACATTTTTTGGGTTTTGCTGAGGTTCCCCTGGTTTTGTTGGGGCCCTGAGAGGTCTCTTCAAAGATGTGGAGGTTCCCATGGACCACGTCCAGAGGGTGGGTCTTGAAACAGGCAGTTACCGGAGGCACAGTTCTGGTCAGAGAAAGGAGGGATGTTTCAATGCCTAGTGCTGACTCATCGAGGAACAGGCCTGAGAAGCAAGCAGCCACGCAGAAGACGACACTGTAGGGGTGACCGGAAGGATTGCCTCAGTGGGCCAGGAGTTGGAATGTGTTCTCTGAAACTCATCGAATGGAGTTCCAGAGTATGTAGAGCACACAACACGTGCTCGGGAAGGAAGAGAAAAAAGAAATGAGCAGTTTCCCAGAAGGAAAGGCCTCAGACAGGCCCTAAAGCAGCAGTTCTCAACCTGTGGGTCGAGACCCCTTTAAGGGTCGAACGACCCTTTCACAGGGGTCACCTAAGACCATCGGAAAACACATATTTCCCATGGTCTTAGGAACCAACACACCGTTCCTCGGTATAGCAAAGTGTAGCAATGTAGTTTACTGTTGTCATATGAAGACTGTTACCCATGCTACACCACGATTCAAGACAAAATTTCATTTATTTGTAATTAGAAATAAATATTTCACAATATATAATTACATGTTGTTTTTGTGATTAATCACTATGCTTTAATTATGTTCAATTTGTAACAATGAAAATACATCCTGCCTATCAGATATTTACATTACAGTTCATAACAGTAGCAAGATTACAGTGATGAAGTAGCAACGGAAATAATTTTATGGTTGGGGGTCACCACCACATGAGGAGCTATATTAAAGGGTCGCAGCATTAGGAAGGTTGAGAACCCCTACCCTAAGGGATGAGAGGAGTTTAAGTAATCAGAAAGGAGAATGGAACCTTCTCAGTCAACACTGCTCCCCTTCTTGTGGCTGGTCCTGCCACCCTGGCCTCCTCCTCTGACTTCCTTGGAGAGGAGGGGCTAAGTAGGTGGTCCCAGCCTCCAGAGGCCAGAGAAGGCCAGGCCACCCATCCAGCACCCTGGCTACCCAGCTCCATGTTCAAACACTAGGCTGGGACCTAGCCGGTTTGATTCAGTGGACAAAGTGTCAGCCTGTGACTAAATGGTACCAGGTTTGATTCCAGTCAAGGGCACATACTGGGTTGCAGGCTCGATTCCCAGTGGGGGGTGTGCAGGGGGCAGCCCATCAATAATTCTCTCTCATCATTGATGTTTCTACCTCTCTCTCTCCCTCTTCCTCTCTGAAATCAATAAAAACATATTAAAACAAAACAAGACACTAGGCTGGAAGGAGGCTTCATGTGCTGGAGGAGGGCCGAACGGGCTGGGCCAAGCCAGGGTCACCTTACCCTTCAACTCTTATCACCACTGCCCTGGCCAGGCCGTCAGATGTGGAGCAGTCGATTGAGAAGCGGTGAAATCACACCAGACAGAGCACGCAGCGCCGAGCTCACCACCACGCCCACCGGCTGCCAGGGCAGGAAGTCAATAGCGCTGCCCCGGGGCAGACACTCCAGACATGGGGGTCTCAGCCGGGCCTCTCACTATCTGTGTGACACTGAGTGAGTCACTCGGCCTCCACAAGCCTCAACGTCCTCCTCTCACACAGGGAGCACACATACCACAGGGCTGAAGGAGCAGTGTGTCTTCTCATGAGACAGAGAGGGTGTCTAGCACCCAGCAGGCGCTCAGCACACAGCACCGCTCCTTTACCGCCTCATTTCGTCCAGGGTGACGGGCAGGCAGTGGGTGCGGCATTTCATAACTACCTGCGAGGAGTCCCCCACTGGGAATAAGAGGAAGCTCTGTCCCTCCCTAGAAGCCGTGTGCACAAACTGCTCTCATTTCAGGGCCACAGATGGGAGAAAGGAGCTGTCACCAAGCACGGCCTGAAAGCCCACTGGCTTTGGGGGGGATGAGTTAACTGCACATCTCAAATCTGGAGGCAGCGGCCACCGTCCTCCACCTTCCTAGCGTCTGAACTTCGTCACTTAGGAGTAATTTTAGGCAAGTTCCTGAGCCTTTCGTTTATTCACCTGTAAAATAGGCACTCTGGCCGAAACCGGTTTGGCTCAGTGGATAGAGCGTCCGCCTGCGGACTAAAAGGTCTCGGGTTCGATTCCGGTCAAGGGCATGTACCTTGGTTGCAGGCACATCCCCAGTAGGGGGCGTGCAGGAGGCGGCTGATCGATGTTTCTAACTATCTCTCTTCCCTTCCTCTGTGAAAAAAAAAAAAAATCAATAAAATATATATTTAAAAAAATAGGCGCTCTGAGCCCTACTTCGTGGAGATTGTGCAAGGAAGCTACAGTACAGACATCACCTAGACGTCACTGAAAGGAAATGGACTCCCCTCCATCTTGTCCTATAAGGGCTGGGACCCCTGCCCAAACCCCCTCCCTTTTCTGGGAGGGGCCACAGGTGTGCCAGCAATGTCCTAGCTTCCCGGATCACAACCCAAATGGACCAATGAAGCTCCAGGAACACAGCGAGGGTCCTAATAAGGCTAAACCACAGAAAGACCCTAATTCAAGTGACCAATCTCTGTAACGCTCATCCCTTTCCCAAGCCCCCTCCCTAATTATACTACCTTCTAAAACTCATTGTTCCCTCCTGGCTCGCTCTCTCGCCTCGCTGCTGCGCCAGAAAGAGGTTGAGAGCCAAACCCGGGTTTGAATAAAGACTCTTCGCTTTTGCATCGGAAAACGCTCCTTGGTGGTGGATTATTGGGGACCCCCAACTCTGGGCGTAACAGTCATCGTGCTCTTGAGTGACAAGTTCGAGCCACCTCCCCCTTTTCCGTCCCCGCTGCTGGTTCTAGCCCTTGATGGGCTCCATCACAGAGATGCTGTGTCACCTGCAAGCCGCTGGCCGGCCTGCACCCCCCGTTTCCCTGCAGGTGGACCACCACCCGCCAACCACTAAGGCAGGACCGAGTGGGTGGCGAGAGGAAGAAGCAGGGCTGAGACTGGCCAGCATTTATTAGAAAATTCTCGGTGGATTTAACGGGAATTAGCCAATCTTGCCTCAGACCAGATGCCACGCGGCTCTATGTTTATAAACTCCGCACCGAGGGAAGAAGGTTCCAGGTTCCAGGGCTCTGAGCGAGCCGCTCGCTGGGCCTGGCTCTGTAAATGCGGCCCCGCGGCCCCAGCAGCGCCCCTTCCAGCCAAACATCCCTCCTCTCGGCCGCGCTGGTGGGAAACACATGGGCTCGGAGCCCCGTGCAGCGCCGGGCAAGGCAGGGCCGGTCTGTCCCCTTCCGCCGCGTCCCCAGAGGCCCGGCGCCCCGCCGCCTCTCACCGGGTTCCTGTGAGCGGGCGGGAGGGCGCGGAAGCAAAGACAGAGAATAAAAGCGCTGCCCTGAGCAGGAGGGGGGGAGGGAGGGGGCACGGGGCAGGAGGGCAGAGGGCGCCGCCGCCGCGGGAGGCCTGTGGGCAGCCCTACCTTTGACTGTTGTTTTCTGAGCGACGAGGGACAGCCGCGCGGGATCGTTGTCTGCTCAGCTCGCGGAGACGCGGCCACGCAAGGGTCTGCTCTCCTCACTGAGGAGCCCGATCCTGCGCGCCTTCGTGGTTTGGGGAAATGGAGCCCGAGGAAGCGAGCGGGGACACCCCAGGCGGAGCGGAGAAGCCGACGCAGTCCCTCGGGCCCTGTCCGTGCGTCGTCTCTCCGTGCGTCGGTGTCCCTGTGCGTCGCGTCTCTGTGAGTTGCGTCTCTGTGCGTCAGAGTCTCTGTGCGTCAGAGTCCCTGTACGTCGTGTCTCTGTGCGTCGGCGTCCCTGTGCGTCGGTGTCCCTGTGTGTCACGTCTCTGTGCGTTAGAGTCTCTGTGCGTCGTGTCTCTGTGCGTCGGTGTCCCTGTGCATCACGTCTCTGTGCGTTAGAGTCTCTGTGCGTCGGTGTCCCTGTGCGTCACGTCTCTGTGCGTCGTGTCTCTGTGCGTCGGTGTCCCTGTGCATCACGTCTCTGTGCGTTAGAGTCTCTGTGCGTCGTGTCTCTGTGCGTCGGCGTCCCTGTACGTCGGTGTTTCTGCGCGTCGCGTCTCTGTGCGTCGGCGGCTGTGTGCATTGGCGTCGAGGGGTGTCTATCATTTGAACACTTTGAAGGCACCAGAGGAGCTTCGGCTTTAAGGTAACCAAGGTGGGGTGACTGTGATGAAGCTACTTGTGCCCCCTACACACACACACACACACACACACACACACACACTCTCTCTCTCTCTCTCTCTCTCTCTCACACACACACACACACACACACACACACACACACACAGTCGGATACTCACTTTAGCTGCATTAGCAACCTAAAAGGCTCTCTGGAAGCTTCTGGAAGCTGCTTGCCCGGGGCGGGGCCTCCGAAGAAGGGCGCCCTGGTTCCTGCACATTTGGAAGGTCTCCTTCCCCTGTGAGCAGGCCAAGGGGTGCGTGTCTCCCTGCCCTTCCAGCGGCGCCTGGGTGACCCTTCTCCCACCTCCTCCTCCGTCTGGCGGTGCCCGGGTGACCCTTCTCTCACCCTGGAGTTGGCCCGAGGCTGGGGCAGCAGCTGGGGGAGGGATGGAGAGCCGGTGAGGGGGGAGGAGGCAGCAGGGAAAGGGAGGCAGTGGTCCTCAGTCCCCGCACCTCTCTCTGCTCCTCAGCAGAGCCCCACCTCTGCTGCTCACCCTCCACCCCCCGCCCTGCAGCACCACCACCTGGAATCCCGTTCCCGTTTCCGCCCCAGAGGAAGACCCAGAACAGGGCGGACTCCGGGGCCTCGCTCTCGGGTCTAACTCCTAGGGCTCCTGCAGCCCTGGCCGCCCTGGGCTCGGTGGTGTGCCTGGTATTGGGGCTCATGAGGCCAGCCCACAGCTGTGACACCCCAGGGAAGGTGTGTCTGAAATGGCAGGGACGGCACCACAAGGGCGATGAGCAGGTGCACAGAGCCGCCTTGAAGACATTGTGGGTTCCATATGATGAGCAGGTGCACAGAGCCGCCTTGAAGACATCGTGGGTTCCATAAAGTGTCTGGGAACCGGCCGGGGACCAGCTCTGTCACCAACGTGGTTCCCTGGGAAAGGCTTTGCAAGCGCCCGGCGCCTGGCCGACTGGAGAGTCATGAGGACGATTCATTAATATGGAAGAGGCGCCGCACACACCCACAGCCATGGGACCCTCCCTCCAGACCTATCCTATCTCCCTCAGCTAACTTGGGGGTTCACTTAGTGACATGGCACCGCTCACCGGAGCCACTGTTTGGAGAGTTGGATGGTTTGCGTTAAAAAACCCCCGTGTCACATTGAAGAAAGTACGGGCTGGTTCCCGAGAGACCGCACGTGGAATTAAATAGCAAGACGGCAGGGTTAAAAGTCAAGAAAGCAATTTTTTATAAAACCGACCTCATCTCATTCCGTAGTATTTCCTATTTACATTGAAGAAATGTCAATTCTCGACTTTAGGCCTCACAAGAGACCAGGACTTAAAGGCACTTATGAGAGCGATATAAATCATTGATAAGACAATAGCTGCAGAGGGAGAGACATGCCTGGCAGTGTTAAGTGGGTTAGATCTGGCACAGCTCTTGCGTTTTCCGACCTGGCCGCTCACTCGTGTCCCTGTATGGAGTGCAGTGCGCGGTGGGCACTGCGTGGCTGCGCCTGTAGTTCACAGCAGGAAAGAGCAATGAGAACCAAGCAAACGATGGTGATGGGTGGAGAGGCCATTTTGCTGGAGAGCACACAGATAGCCAATGACAATGTTGTACACCTGAGACTTAATGTTATTAACTGATGTCACCTCAATTTAAAGTTTTTTTTTTTTTAAAAAAAGATCTAACAATAAAAAAGAAATGTGATAACTCTTCTTTGATTTGTGCTTTGCATCCCAAAGCTGAAGTGCTCGCATATATCTTGGAGCCCTCCCTGGGGAGCCGTGGCTGTTCCTGGGGGTGCCAGCCTGTTTTCCACTCCTGGACCAGGAGGCCTGGGTGCACATGAGATCAAGTCACATGGCAGGTGGAGAGTCCAGGTGCAGAGTCTGGGGTAGGAACTGACATTCGGGAAGGACTATAAAGCCTTGACTGGGCTCCATCCGTTTCTGGGACCATGTGCCAGATCTCGGGTTTGGGTAAGAGGTGGGTCTAGCCGGAACCCACGCTGCAGTAGAGCATACTCCTTGTGCAATCTGGACAAGACGAGGAGATGAGGCCAGGATTCCAGTGGTGACAGGTCAGGGCAAAGAATGACATGGAGGGGCAGTGGGTGGAGGACCTGTGGGTCCAAGTCCCAAGTGTTGTCTGTGGCCGAGACCGGTTTGGCTCAGTGGATAGAGCGTCGGCCTGTGGACTGAAAGGTCCAGGGTTCGATTCTGGTCGGGGGCATGTACCTTGCTTGCGGGCACATCTCTACTGTGGGGAGTGCAGGAGGTGGCTGATGGATGTTTCTGACTTTCTATCTCTCTCTCTTCCTCTCTGTAAAACCAAGTGTTGTCTGTGGCTGACTTCCGTGTACTGACTGCTAGAACTGTGCAGTTCACCCTCCCTCACAGCTCATTAATGACCGCTTATGGAGGGTACTGAGGCACAGCCTCAAGGGAGCAAGTGACCAGGTAATGGATTTGTCGGGTGAGAGACCAGAAAGCACTTCCTTCATGTTCTTGCCTGGAAGAGTGATAGGCCTCCTTTGGTTTTCAGCTGTGAAACAGAGAGGACCCTGATGTGGCATGCTCCCTCACAGCCCAGGGGCGCCACATTCTGGGTGGGGCTGGCTGCGGTTCCATGAGATCTCCAGGGCCTTCCTCTCCGTAAATCTTGGGCCGCTGAGAGTCCTCTGGAGCCTGTGCTCCCGAGAGCTGCCACCGCCCATGGCACTACTGAGGGACATGACCTTTGCCCTCCCCACAGAGGACTTTGGGGCACAGCTGCTTCTGCTTCAGCTGTAGACTCCTTTCCATCTTCCATCGCCTTCAGTGTGGGGCTGAGCCAAGATGTCTTCAGCCTTCTCCTCCTGTCAGGTGGTTCAAAAGCCCCTCAGTCCTTTGCCCTCACTGCAGAACAAATCTGAGGGTCTTTAGGTGGGCTCAGAGACTCAAAAAGGAGCTAGAGCCCCAAGAAAGACAGCCATGTATTACTCCAGTCATCCGAGACACTCGCCATGACCTCAGATGACCATCCCCAGGAGGACCTCAATGCAAATCCAGCTCCCTGCCCCCGCTCCTGCACACAGAGTGGGCCATGCAGAAGGCTGAGGTCAGGGCTGTGCCATGTGGGTGTTCTTGGCACAGGCACCAGGTGGGTGAGCTCCAGAGAGCCTACCACATGGCTTGGCCGAGGAGACCCATGTTGGACTTTGGTGCTGTGGGTGCCAAAAACCAAGGACTAACAGTCTAGTTCAGTGGTCGGCAAACCGCGGCTTATGAGCCGCCGTTTGCCGCTCTGTTGACTAATGAGTTTGCCGACCACTTGTCTAGTTGGATGATCTACACCTAATAAACTTTTCCATGATTGGGGGAAATGAAAACCCCAGCTTGAGCTCTGACTGTGGTCCTAATGCACATCTCATTATTCCACCACCATCATGAATCAGCTCACCTCCCCATCACCAACGAGTTAATGCTGGACCGACCACCTTCCCTCTCTTTCTGGGCCCTACTGCTCCTCTCTCTGTACCTGTGGCCCAGCCAAGCTGCTCAGCTCAGCCTCCAGACTCAGGTTCAGACCCACACAGTAGGACTAACTTCCTGCTATCTGCCTAGCTCGGCGCTTCTCCTGACTCTTATCACCCACCTGGAAGCACCTGGACTTGTCCTGTCTGCCTTGGCTCTTGCAGCTGCTACTCACTAACCACAGCCCAGCAGGAACGCTTAGGGTCCCAGGCTGACAGAAGCCTCGAGAACTCATCCTATTCACGCCCCATCTCCTGCCTGGCCTGCACACATACCTTTCTGGTACAATGGTGCTCTCACCTGTTTAAAGTGACCCCAAAGGGAGACCACAGTTCACCTCATTGATCCCACCCAGAAGTGAACATCTCCCCAAGGAAGCTTTGACTTCCCAATTTTCTGTCAAAACCAAGATTTCTCTGGTCCAAGGTAGCCATCTACACACTGGCAGCCCCTCACCCCATAACCCCTGGGCCTCCTCCTCTCCAGGCTAATTCTAGCTCCTCCATCCCCCGGACCATTTTCAGGCCCCCTGATCACAGTTTCCTCAGTAGACTCCAGAAGGCCGCCATTCATTCTGCCTTAAGATGACTTCAAAGAAGCGATTCCTCTTTAGCATCAGAACCGCAAGCCATTTCCTCATCCAGAAGTCCTACTCATGGGTCACACAGGCCACCTGGCAGAGACCCTGCCTGATTGGCAGGCGTGAGGCCTGGGCACACACAGTGGGGCCTGGGGATGCTTAGTATGAGGGCTGCAGGGGCGGGGCACACAGGAATGGTGCTTGCAGGGCCAGTTACCTCTTCGTGTGCCCTGAGGATTGGGAATGGGTGGGCAGGAGTAGGGAGGAGTGTCGTGGGCTGATGGGCCAGTGGGAGAGGCCCGGTGGGGTTTCTTGGCCGAGCACCGTGCCAGGGAAACAGGTCACGGAACTGCTGCTCACTGGGCACTAGAGGCTGGGAGAGGGGGGCAGGCAAAATAGGGGCCTAGACCCTGGTACTCAGTTTGCGTGGACCCATTTGAAAAATCTCATAAAAGCTATGGACAACACACACAAGATTTCCCCCATAAATTGACGGTTGTGGCTGATCT
Source organism: Lasiurus borealis (assembly GCA_004026805.1). Lineage (NCBI taxonomy): Eukaryota > Metazoa > Chordata > Mammalia > Chiroptera > Vespertilionidae > Lasiurus > Lasiurus borealis. The sequence goes on along the minus strand of PVJN01036035.1, from coordinate 8,437 downwards.
TCCAGGGCCTGATGGACCTAGGTCCATCCTCCTGTCTGGCCTCCCAGGGCCCTCTGGGCTGTCACTCCAGGCCCAGCCATGCAGTGCAGCCTGAGTGGACAGTGGTCACCCTCTTCCTTCTGCTCCAAAGACCCTGGGCTCAGCCAGACAAGAGAGCTCTTTCAGACTGACTCTGGCTCTCAAGAGATGAGAACAGGTGGGGGCAGAACCTCTGTGGTGGTTATTTTCCATCCGATGCAAAGTTTGCTGTTTTGCAAACACAAGAACTGTGACTTACAAATCCAGGATTTGTGGCTAGTCTGTTGATGTTTGTCATAGTCCTTCCCCTTGGAGTTTGGGGCACAGGGCACAGCCCTCCTGCAGTCCAGCTAATCGCTTGGGGTGCTGTTGGAGCCCTGCCCAGCAGAGAAATAGAGCAGGGGGGCCTTCTGGGAAGGCTGGAAGGGGCTCAGATAGTCAATAGGACAGCCCTCACCCATCAGGGATCCGGTGGGTCTGTGGCCTATTAGGCTCTCCATGTCTGTCGATAACTCACTATTACTGTCCTCTTGCTGGTGCTCAGAGGCCAGCTTCCATTTGCCTGGAGAAAAGTAATGATTGTTTTATTAGTTGGAAGGAAATGTTCCACCAGAAACAAGCTTTTGGGTCAGAGCTGGGATGCAGCCCTGCCCTGACCCAGTTCCTGCCTGCTTGGACGCCTGTGCTGGTGCCAGGAGGCCGGGGTCCAGCAGCAGCAGGTGACTCAGGGGCTACAGTGACCGTCACACAGCCAAGTACGTGCTGGGCACCCTGACTTTTCCGAAGCTGGTGCAAGTGGTGTAGGGGCACCCCAGCTGACCACTTAACCTCTCAGCTCTTCAATTTCCTGTCAAAAGGACTGACCCAGGTCCAAGGTTGTGAAGAAAAGGGTCTTCATGTCAAAGACTTTCTCAGGGACCTGATACTCATCATCCACTTACCTCCACCATAGCCCTGAGATGTGGTCGCTATCATTCCCTTTACACGGACAAGACGACTGAGGCCTGAAGTGCTCAGGGATGAGCTCACCAGCCCTGTAGGAAGCGGACTCCCAATTGCGGCTCTTCGGCTCTACACTTCTGTGCTCCCCTACGACACCCAAGGTCGGGCCTGTCCCCGCAATCATCTTCCCTCCTTGTATTCCTGACCCCATGTAATGAGAAGAATGCCCTCCAAGCTTCCAGAAGAGCCATAGTGTCTCAGGGGAGTGAGAGAAATGCAGCTGGTGTGGGTAGACATAAGGAAGGAAAAAATAGGGAAGAGCCTTCAAAAACAATTGTTACCAGTTCTGTCTGGCTTTGTCTTATAAAAATTCTCTCTTCAACATTCATGGGATGAAGGTCCACACAAGTCTGTTCAGGCAGATCCGCTTCCTGAGAGACCTGACAGCTAACATTTCAGGGATGTACTTGCACATTTCAAACATCCCTCCCAAGGGCAGCTCTGGAACCGTCTGGAATATGTTTTCATGATTAGATGAGGTGTGCGTGTGCATGCAGGTTGCTGGCTGCTGTGTTTGTTTTCCACTCTCTCTCTACCCCCCTCTCCTCCCTTTGAAGGGTTGTTTTAATTGTGCTGGGAATCTGGCTCTACTTAGAATGTCTTACAACAGCACAGATGGTCCCAATCTACTGCCATCTTACTGTCTGGGGGAGACGTCTCCATGTGCTCCTGTCCCATCTCCCCACACCTTTCTCCCTGAGCCATTCTGGGAGGGCAGACAGGGAGGCCCCATCTGCAACTGGTTCAGCCTCCCTCCCGTCATCCTGTCTGCCCTCCCATCAGACCTAGCAGCACACGTCACCCCTGCCAGCAGGCAGACACCCTTGCTCCCTTGCTCCGACTGAGACAGGAAAATCTTCATGGTCCCTTAAGTTTCCAGCCTCAATCAAGGGTGTAAACCCTCCTAACCTCGAGGAAGAGCTGGCCTGGCAGCATTCGCTCAAAGTCATGGCTCTCAGAGAGCAAGAGAGATACTGGTTCACTGATTTTTGAACTGAAAGTGCTGGGAGGGGGAGATGTGTCTTTACGATACAGGATGAGAGGGAAAAGCCTTGAGGTTTCAGCACCAAAAAGCTCAGTTCTTATGGTAGCTGACCACACACCCTTCCCAGGACTGCCATGCCTTCACTCACCAGAGCAGCTGCGTGCTGTGGGGCCTCAGACACTCACTCCCATTCATTCATTCATTCCTTCTTTTGTTCGTCCATTCATTCATCAAGCCAGACATGGTTCTAAAAATCAGGGATATGGCAGGGATGAGGGAGAACATGGAGAAGGGAGAATAAATAAGTTACAGAATAAATGAAAAGTGTTAAGTGTACTGAAATAAAACAAAACAATATAACAAGAAAAGGAGTCCTGGCGTGGGGGGTGATGGAGAAAGTTTAAACTTCATGTGAAGAAGGTGAGGTACCACCTTCAAACAGTGCAAGTACCAGAAGGCAGAGCAATCCAGAGAAAGTGAGCTGCTTGCACTATGCCTGCAGCTGAGCCAGGCAGTGCAAACAGGAGGTGAGGCTGGAGAGGTGACGAGACCACACCCTGTAGGTTTATGGGCCCCTGTAACTGCCAGCTGTTCTGAGGGCAACAGGGCCGCTGGATTGTTCAAGAAGGTTCCAGATCTGATGTGTGTTTGAAATATACTGTATCTGCGCTGGAAGTAGTAGTAATGCCAGGAGGCTACGCCAGAAACCTGGGGGAGAGCAGGTGTCAGGGGGACCCTGAATGTATTTTGAAGGTAGGAGCCAACAGGGTTAGCTGGTGGCTCAGATACAGGGGTGAAAAAAAAAAGTTGATGATACATCTTTGGATGTGGCCTTAACAACTGGGAGGTAAAGCAGGTCTGCAGGGAAACGACGGACCCAGGCTTACAGCTGAAACCAAGGCACCAGTCCAGACTCTCTAATTGCAGAGTTGGCCACATCATGCTGAGAAGGCTCAGTGGCAACAGAACGAAAGGCCTCTGCCCACAGGAAATGCAGTGCAGTCCAGGGGCTGTACAAACGCATGGGAAATTCCTGAGGCTGTTTGTATCCAGAGCTGCTTCATCACCCGGAAATCAGCAGGAAAGGATGCTGAGGACTGTCACAGGCTGTCTGACTCTCCAAGGAACTGTTGTCAGCAGGGTTCCTAGCTAGGTTCTCACCACCTCTGCAGTGAGGACCCCTGCTGAACCCCATCTCCTCCCCACCCCTGTGGAGGCCTCAAACTTACCCCCTGGTTTGATTGACTGCCAGGAAATGAACCAAAAAAAAAAAAAAAAAACCCACCCAGATTAGCAAGGCGGCATCTGTTGCTCCTGGGAAGTACAACAATTGCATTTCGAAATAGCTCGACACGGAACAGAAGAGATGTCACGAGGCAGGGTATGATTAATTGCCAAATGAACTATTGAAGGTATAATTGCTGAGGAGTTCAGAGGAGTGCGTGATTGCCATGATGGGTACGGTCAGGAGAGGCCAGGAAGGAGAGCGGCATGGGCACAGCCTGGGCAAAGGGTATTCCTGGAGAAGGTACAGCGGTGGGATGGTTTGATTCCGGTCCCAGGAGCTCAGAGGGGCTGAACTGCAGACGGATCTGCCCACCATGGGCACCTCCCTCTGATGACCCCATTCTCACCTTGCTCTCTGTATGATATGAGTTCCTGTCCTCCACCCCTCTGGCCCAGTGACCTCCTGTGTCTGTGCCTCAATTGCTCAGTCTGCAAGAGTAGGCTGAGAAGAAATGTCTTTAAGAGAGAGAAAGCACGTCTCTAAGCCTGGACTGGAGAAGTATGAAATCGTCAAGGTTTGCTGCAATTAATTTTTATAAGGGCAAATACACAGGGAGCCAGATCAGACTCCTACGGTGTCCGCAGGGCATAAGCCTAGCCTTAGACGTTTTATTGAGCTGAGATTCAACCCCTGCTCTGTCTTATAGTGGCTGTGTGATCTTGGATAACTTGCTGAACCTCTCTGAGCCTCACTTTCCCCATTTGTAATGTGGAGCTGCTTCAAGTGGCAGGGAAGCAGCACGGTGGGGGCACAGGTGCTGGAGGGTAAAGCAAGAAAGCGAGCGTAAGGGGCTGGTGCAGCCCAACACGACCAGCTAATGGAGAGGAGCAGTGGCTGCTGGGCACCCGCGCAGTGTGCTGGCAGAAGCCGGGAATTGGAACCCAGGCCGCAGGATGCCAAGCTGTGTGCTCATCATAATGATAATTAGAAAGACTTTGCAGCGATGTAAAAAAAAATGGTGCTTTATGAAAATGGTAGGATATAAAGCACTGGTTGCAACTGAATAAAAATGTAAGGATAATTAAAACGAAAAGAGCCAAAGTGGAATTAGGCTCATGCGAGAGTGAGGCTAAGACTATTCTGCGCGTCCTTTTGTTTTATGGCTTTTCCAGCTCAGCGGCCTCCCCAGGGCAGTGTCTGCGCAGGGAGAGGGCAGCATCTCTGCCTCTTCTCCCAACCAGACCCGTTGCGGGGAAAGGCTCCGGTTTGGCTGTCAACCTGTAAAGAGGCACCAGTGGCAGTTCTCTCTGGGAGTCTTCTGCGGGAGAAGGTTGCGGGCACTGGCCCTCAGGTGAAGGGTGGGCAGGGGAGGCGGTGCTGGGGAAGGCAATGCAGCCTGGCCCTGGACAGGGAATGTGAGTCAGAAATGGCAGTGGGAGGCTGACCTTTGGCTCCGTGTAAGAAGGAGCTTTTGAGCATCAGAACATCCGACCACACAGGCCTCTGAAGCCATGAGCTCCCTGTCGCTGAAAGTGTTCAAGCTAAGGAGGGACGAGCTATGGGAAGGCTGGAACAGGGAGGAAGCCTGGACTGGGAGGAGGTGGGCCTGGATCAGTGGCTCCCAAACCTACCTACCCCTCATCATAATCTTTGGGGGTGCTTTCCAAAATGCAGGTTCCTGGAGTTCCGCTCAGACCCACGGAACCAGAACCTTCAGCATTTGTACCAGGCTCCGTGTTTTGATAAGCTCCTCGGAATGCCGAGGTGGCACACAGGCTGGCCCGGGGCCCCCAGGCTGGCATTGCCCCCTGTGGCCCTAGAGATACTACTCACAGCGCTGCCGGGGGGGTGCAGCTCTGGCCCCGGTCACATACTTGTGCCTGCACACAAGCAGCTGTTTCCTGTTCCCGCTCCCAGCCCGGAGGAGCTGACGGTGACAGGGCTAAGTCCAGTTCAACTCTTCTCCAGCCTGGCCTTGGGAGGGCAGGGACTCTGCTCCCGGCACCTGCCCGAGCCAGCTCAGGCCGAGCAAAGTGGGGTGAAATGAGTGTCCATAGGAAGGTGTGCTGCACCGGAGTTTGCATTTTAGCTGACAAACTGAGTAGCACATTTATATTTCTTTAAATTGACTCAAATTCAAGTTCAAGGCTCCATGACCTCTGGCTTGAATAAATTTACCCTCAGTCATTCTATAAGCCTCATTTCTCACCCAGGACCTTACACACACTGAGGATTCGAAGAAAACGGTCTGGTGGTTCCTGAGTTCAACAGTCCGGCCCTCAGCTTTCTCGTGGAGAAGCAGAAGTAGCCCCTCGAGGACACAGGGAGGCAATTTCTATAAGGTGGGTGGAACAGTGACAGGCATGGAGAACTCAATAAACAATGGCATTGTTGATCTGTCTATACTGTTTACTACTGAGACACCATGGTCCCTCCAGGCTCACATTACCCTTCGCTCCCAGAAAAGTTCAGGAAGAAGCCAGAAAGCTCCTCTGATCTGCTGCTTTTTTCCCCAAGTTGCTTTCAACCAAATAGTTCCCAGCTCCTTACTCTGGCCCAGTCCATTCTGGGGGAAGCCCTCTCTCTCCTTTCCCTCAGTCCCAATGGCAGGGACAGAAGGCTCAGAAGACTGGTTCTCCGCTGACCTCCAATGAAACATGAGCTAGAAATGTTGAGGATGAAGCCTTCCATGGCCCTCAGATCACATCCCACAAGCCACAGGCCCACCATAACCTCATCCAGTCATTCAGCCAGCCAGCCAGTGAGTCAACAGTCTCTCCTGCAGGCCTGCTCTGTGTTGGGTGATGCTGGGTGCTGGAGAGACACAGGGAACAGTCCTGGCCAAGGCTTGAAGCCACAAGAGGCCAGACTTAAAGACTGGAACTGGGCCATTAGGTTTTACATCCTGGCCTCTGCCTGTTCCTCCACCAGGGCCAAGCACAGGCTACCAGGTCAGACGGCAAGGCCCTGAGAAACCTGCAGCGGTGTGCAACACATTTTTTAGTGTAAATAGATCCCAAATATTACCTGGGACATATTATACTGAAACATCAGTTGCCGTTTATCCAAAATTAAAATTTAACTGCATGTCCTGTGTTTTCATTTGCTACATCTGGCACCCTTACCTCCAAGCGACCCTAATTGATGGCCCCTAGGAAACCACCAATTGGCATTTTCCACATCCTGTAGAAGGGTTTGTACATGTACAGAGCTGGGTGCCAACCAGAGAGGATAACAAAGGTCTCAGATCACAGAGATAGTAAAAGTTTGGTGCCTACCAGGTCTTTATAGGCCGGGCCCTGTCCTCAGGGCTGACCTTTATTACGTTAATTCATTTAATGCTCACAACAACCCCTTAAGGTACATACTCTTCCTACCCCTCTCTATAAGTAACGGGCCTGAGGCACAGAGAATTGAGACCACACAGCTAAGAAGGACAAAGCCAAGCAGATCGGGGACATGAAAGCAACTCCCCGGCCTGTGACATGGACTTCGTTTTTTATAAAAAACGGGCCCTGGACCTATACTGAAAAGAAGGTGGCACTGTGGACTTGTTGGTGCTGGAGCTGCCAGATGGTGGTGCCACCAGGCCATTCTCCCTCTCCAGCGTCACATATAACTGTTGAATTGTATATTTATTCATACAAACACAGATGCATTTACATCCCAAGTACTGGCAGAGCATTAACCAGCTGCCGGCGCTGTCTGTCCCAGGGACTGTTTGGTGCGCTCCCACCAGCAGGCAGCCTCACACAGGCGAGGGGCTGTCACTCCTGGAACAAGTCAAGCTCACACCCTGGGATTCCTCCTCCACACTCCCAGGCTCAGGTAATATCCGCATCGTTTCCGACACTTAACCCATTATATTTATAACACGTTATCTACAGCTCGTCTCTTGCAATAGAAGGCAAGCCCCCAAAGCAGACTGTGTGCCTTCCATTACCTCACTTAGATGTTTCTGAATGCTTACTATGGGTCAGGAACAGAGCTAGGGACTAAGATTAAGTGTCCCTGGAGAGGTACTGACAAGCCCGAGATGGCAGAGACAATGAAAGAAACCCGTTTCATACACTAGAATGTGTCCTAAGAGGAGTGCTGAGTGCAGAGGGAGGCAGTGGGGCCAGGAAGGAAGAGCTTTGCAGGAGCTGCGAGCGTGGATGCGGTCATGCTGTCCTCTGCTGCCCTCGGCCAGGCTTGCTTCCCAGGGAGGAAGGGAAAGGGGAGGGAGGAAGCAGAAACACAGGGTGAACATTTTCAGGATGAGGAAGGGAAACAGAACGGAGGCTACCGTGGGGTGATTTGGTTTTTGCTGCTGCTTTTCTGGGTGAGGAGCACTAGAGGATAATTCAGCACAGAGGGGAAAGGATCCTACACAGAGGCAGAGTTAACGGTGCAGGAGGAAGGAGGGAGAGTGGTCAGTACTACAGAGCCCAGTCCCCGAGGGGTGGAGGGTGGGCCCTGTCTGGATGAGGGATGATGAGGAGAGGACATGCCACCCTCCCTAGGCTTAGGGAGTCTCCGCTCCATCTTCTTTGTGCTGGAAGCAACAGTCCCCCAGTGGGTGATGATGGAGTAGGCAGGGGTGGGTGGTGACTCAGACAAAAGCTTGAGGACAGAAGTGAAGGGTTTCAATAGCCACTGTGTGGACAGGAGAAAATGAACAGGTTCATGTTCCTTGTATCCAGCCCAGAACATGGCCTGGGGTTGGTGCCCAAAATGTTTGATGAACTTGACCGGACTGACTCCATGCCCCCACCCACAGGGTTCCCCCACCTGATCCCACAGCTTACTACCGTCTCCAAGACTCCAGACCTGAGCCCCCCTTATCTGTATCACTTTCCTGTTCCCTAGGCCCCACCCATCTGTTGGAGGTGAGGGTGGGAGTAAATGGGTGGTGCTTAGAAGTGCTGGGATGACAAGCAGAGGGAAGCTCTGATGAGAAGGCAGGGGAGTAGCCTATATCCTCCTAAGAGAATCCAGAGCAGGTGGGCAAACTCCCCCCCACACACCCCCGGCTTGGCTTCTCTGCTCCTGACTCAGAAGACACTGATGGCTGTCTAAGGCAGTGGGCATGCATTCCTAGATGGAATGCCCTAGTGACAGCTGTAAACTTACTGTTTTCTGACACCCAGTTTGGGGGGGAGGGGGGGTTTGCAGACTCAGGCAGACTTAACTGACGACTAGTCTTCTGAACCAGAAGGGCT
>PVJN01036034.1:0-21738 GCA_004026805.1 Lasiurus borealis | reverse complement strand
AAGCTGTTTGATACGGCAAAACCAATCGTGGGAGGGAAACCACAATTTAAACATGAGATAAAAGGAAAACGGTGCATAACAAGATGTCAACCCAACGGGATAGATTCTTTACCGACTTCCAGGTTGGGCCCAGGCGCTCCAGCATCCCAACATCCCAGCATCCCAGCATCCCAGCATCCCAGCATGCCTTGGGAGGAGATGCTGCCAAAGACCAGGGACCAGCTCTGGCTAGAGATGCAATGAGGGCTTTCCACGTGAGCAGGCAACACTTTGGCCATCCTTTGAAACGACAAACGTGCCCCTTTTTTGCCTTATTTTCTCTTTCATCACTCTGCTCATTCAACCCTGGCTGGTGAGGAGCTAAGTTTGAGGAACTAAGTTTGAAAAACTAAGTAAGAAGTCTGATTTTTTTTCCCTTTTGTTACCTAATCCATGGCCAGTGCCCAACTCATGTCCCAACAAGCAAGTGAGGGTCAAAGCCACAGCTGACAGACGTTCACCTCGGGCTGACCTGCTTGCAGGCGTGGGCTCCAGGAGCCGCCACGTCTCCCAGGGACACCGGATGTCTCACAGCCGCCATGCTGAGGCTCTTCTGACAGGAGAACACAGAGGATCTGGCTTCTGGCCTGGCCTAACCTCTAACTAGGACACAAGTCCCTACCCCTGCCAAGGCTTTGATTGCTTTATGCTTCCTCCACTCTCCCGGTTATTAGGCCTCAAAAATCCAAGACTGAAGACCTCAGCCTCGGTGGTTCTTATTTCCAACCAGTTTCGGAGTCACGGAGGCATGGCCTTCTGGCACCTTCTCCTTTTCATCCGAGCTGCCCTGGCCCCAGTTCCTGACCCATCTCCCCATCTCCCATTTCTTCCTCTCTCCTCTCTTCCAACGCCATATCCGAGTTCACCACCATAAGCTCTTCTTTGATTCTGTCCTTAATCTATGCAACAATCGTCAGTGGTTCTCCATCGTCTCTCCATTAATGTCTGCCAGTCACAGCCCTCTACACTCCGCCTCAACACGCCTTTCAGCCCCAATGCACATGGCTCCCCGAAATGCACCTTCTCTCCAGCCAAGGGCTGTCTTGTTTTCACTTGCCTTTCTTTCTTTTTTTTTTTTAAAATATATTTTATTGATTTTTCACAGAGAGGAAGGGAGAGGGATAGAAAGTCAGAAACATCGATGAGAGAGAGACATCGATCAGCCGCCTCCTGCACACCCCACACTGGAGATGTGCTCGCAAGCAAGGTACATGCCCCCGACCAGAATCGAACCCGGGACCCCTCAGTCCGCAGGCCAACGCTCTATCCACTGAGCCAAACCGGTCTTGGCTCACACGCCTTTCAATGCCTTCACCTCCACACACCTGCTCTCACTGATTTCTCCTCCTGGAATACCCACTAGCCAGTACCATCCCCCCTCTCACCCCTAATTTCTGCATATCCTAATATGTCTATGTGATTGATGTAAGAGAAGGTGCAGCAAAAAATTATTTATGATTGTGAGAAAAATGGAAACACACTGAATGTCTAGTTGTACTAAAATGGTTAAATAAACTATTAAACAAGTATAGCATGACTTAATAAACCATGGTCTTCAGCAAATAGACTGAATAAATACCTGGTCTTCAGCAAATAAACTGAAATAAATACTTGGTCTTCAGCAAATAAACTGAATACTTTTGAGGTCTACTCACTTAACAGAATAAGGAGTGTTTGCATATCATCTATTTAAGACCAATTTTGATAACTTCATGTGTGTGTGTGTGTGTGTGTGTGTGTGTGTGTGAATATGTAAACATACAGAAAGAAAAGTCTGTCCCTAACCAGTGGATAGAGTATTGACCTTCAGACTGAAGGGTCCCAGGTTCAAGTCCAATCAAAGGTACATGCTAAGGTTGCAGACTTAATCCCTGGTAGGGACAGGAACATGTAGGAGGCAGCCAATCAATGATTCTCTCTCATCATGGATGTTTCTCTCTCTCTCTTCCTCTCTAAAATCAATAAAAATATATTTTAAAGAAATAAGGAAAGTCTAAAAGGAATACACCAAATACTACTTCTGTTTGCTGCGATTATGGATTTCCTATTATTTTCATGATTTAAAAATACCATAAATAATCAGTAGGCATAAATGAGTGAACAAAAGAAAATCTGCCATTGTTCAAACTGCCATCTCAAAGATTATTTTCTCCTCCAAGTGTCTCTTGATGGCGTGCCTCATCCCTTCAGCCACCAACCTTTATCAACTGGATGGAACTTTCCCTCCTTCTCTGGCCCATGGCCACTTCTGCTTTGTGTCAGAGTTCGTGTGTACACCTTTTCTCTCTTTTCTTCAACTAGAAATGGCTGGGGAGCAAGCACAATGCATCACGTGTGCCTTCCCTCCCGGGCCAGGCACACAGCTGGGCAGCCACAAGTGCTTTCTACTTGAACTGGCCACACGCAGGCTCGAGCACTGAAGGGCTCAGTCACTGGAGAGTCTACACTTCTGGGTAGCAACCCTGGACACCTCCGCTCCTCTTCCCTTTCTGTGGTGTTTTCAGGGAGTTAGTCTGAAGAGAGGGAGCTCAAATGACCTTTATTTATTCACCTCTTCAGAAAAGAAGAGAAGGCCGCCTCCAGCTCACCTCTGGTCTCTGCTTGTTAGCAAGTTCAAGAGACACTTGGCAGTACTGACCCGGGAACACAAAGATCACATTCAAGGTTTCCGAGTGAGTGTCTGCGCCTCAAAACAAAGGACACCCTCATTCTCAAAAACCCAAGTAAATGCTACAGAGCCATGACTCACACTCTACCTCCCGGTTCCCAAGCGAGGAGATGTCAGACGCTCTAGACGGAGCCCAGCGTGGCCAGTAATCCCACACTGATCGCTGGCAAGAGGCTTTCCCAAGCGTTGTCATCAACTTGGACCTCAATCCCAAACTCTGAAGCGTAAACAGCCTCGACGGCAGGAATTTTCTGTTCTGGCCTTCTGAAGCTTTGCCAACGAGACTACTTCTCGGCTTCCATCATTCCTCTCTCTCAACAGGACAGAGAAACGCAATTCTCTGATGTACGCAGAAGAGATTGGTAGAAATTACCTGGTTACATCATGGCTCAAACACTCAGGGAGAGTCGGATACTTCCCTAGTTTGAGGGGACTCAATATAACTCAATTTAAGAGTTGCCACAAAAATAAAAACCACCACCCACCAAAAAAAAAAAAAAGTTACCATGAGACAACTCCCAAGAAAGTCACCCTTTTCCACGTCCTCTTCATCCTTCAAATCCTGCTCAAGTCCCACTCCTTTAAGGATATGGAAATCCCCTGAGATTATCCATCCATAAGCACTTCCTCCCTGGAACCCCCACAGCCAACTCAATACCCACCTCGTGAAGTTTTATGAAAAGTACTGACAATGCAAATAAAGCACCCAACACAGGGATGAGCATGTCACAGAGGCTCAATCATTATCATTAATACACCATCATATGATTTCTGTTAGTGCTTATCCCTTCAGCTTAAGGTCTTTATAAGTGTTCGCTACTCATCACTGAGGGGAAATGGATTGTTCTGGATCTCAGGAATTTTGAAAGCTGAGAGTTTGGCTCTGTATGACACACAGATATTCTTAGAGCAGTGGTTCTCAACCTGTGGGTCGCGACCCCTTTGGGGGTCGAATGACCCTTTCACAGGGGTCGCCTAAGACCATCGGAAAATGCAGATATTTACATCACGATGCATCACAGTAGCAACATTTCATGGTTGGGGGCCACCACCACATGAGGAACTGTATGACAAGGGTCGAGGCCTTAGGAAGGTTGAGAACCACTGCCTTAGAGGCTGTCAGTGCTAACAGTTGTCCTTGAACCTGGACACCTAGCAGGGTCCGGTGGATGAAATCAGCATCTTTAAAGAGAGCCGAGGTGTGTAAGGCCTTCTGTGCTCCTTACCACACAACAGTCTGGCATCTCTCCCTCTTCCCCTGCCTCCCGCCTCTACCTTCGGGGAACCTGATCTTTGCTCCCTCAACATCGCTTTCAATCTCCCAACACCCTCTGCGGTGGCTGCCACTCTCTCTGTCCTCATCTCTAGCCTCCGCACTCATTCTTTTCCCTGATGACTCCTCTCAACCATCCTGACTCTTCTGTGAAAATGAGTGGTCTCCCTTGGCATTGCCAGATGTGCCTCTCAAGCCACAGCATCTGGGGTCCCCCCTGCCTGGGTCCACGGGTCACTATTGCCATCTTTAGGCCCTAGGAGACTCCTTTTCTCCTTACAACCGGGCCAGTTATCATTCTAGACACTGAAAATTAACCTCAAGATAATAGAGGTTTGTGCTTCCTTCTGAATGACCTCCCGCTCCTGGCGGAGAGCTAACGATGGCCAATTTCCCATCAGAACTAGCTGGTTGGTTCACTGAAGTCGCTCTGAACAAGACAATGCAGGCTCGGGGCTACATCAGGCCTCAGAGTATAAAGGAAGGAGTCTGATCCACAGAAACTTCCCGAAGCCACGCAAGGCTGTGCCGAGTTGGAGGAGAATAGAAAGCTGTAAGTGAGTGCGTTTGATTTTTGTAATTTCCTAAAGACATTTGACATCAGAAGCTTTTGGGGATCCGGACATCTCGGTCTCAGTGGCGTGACCCAGCGTGAGGCAAGAAGCCGGAGCACAGACGCCGCCCGGTTCCACAGCTCTCCGCACATCATTAGCCCGGCTCGGGAGCCAACATCCCGGCCTCCGCTCTGTCTCCTGGGCTCTCATTGGGGTTTTGGAGAGAGACTTTTCCCTCCTCCACCAAGAGGCATGGAAGATGAAGATGCAGACTCGGGTAGCAACACAGGGACATGCTCTGTGCGCTTCTGATTTGCAAATGAGATTTCTCTCGCAGACGATGCGAGCGGCACCAAGCCCTGACTCAAGACGCTCCTCAGAAAAGTCTCCAAGTCAGAGCCGGGCCGAAGGCAGAAGGCCGCGCTGGAAATAATGAATCACATTAACTAAGAAATCACAAGGAACCATCTCTATTAGACAGCTGTGCGGGTCAAAAGGAAACCAGACAGGATACATCAAAAGGAAGCGCAGGCCCCCCGAGATAATTGCAGCGCAATTAATACAGGGTGAGTCACCGCCCTCGGTGGAAGTGGGGTCCGCTGGCACTCAGGGGAGAGGGCTCTCGGGCCGTTCCGTGGTCTAGCAGCAGTCATTTCCCTTCCTCACCATCTGTGGGGCCCAGGGAAACATCCTCAGGAAATAGGTCTATAAGATGACGTCACTATACAAAAATCAACTAGAGAATCCACAAAAATCAGTGCGGAAAGTGCATGGCCGAGGAAATTGAAAAAGGATTTAAAACAGGTCTGCCCCAGCGAATAGGCCCGATGGATCTCTGATAGCAGCTTTCGGGGACAGCCAGTCATCAAGAGAGAAGAGAAGGGGAGGAAAGAATGAAATGAACACGCAGCGAGATTCCACAGGGTACTGGGTGCTGAGTATAATGGTTTCCTCCCCATGTCGCTATTGGCTACATCTTCCTATCCCCATTTCACAGATTGGAAACTGAGGCTCAGGGAGGTTAGAGGAAAGCAAAGAGGAAAACACAAGGAAGCAGAGGCAGAGGTTGAGGATGGAGGCTGAGAGGAGAAAGAACTCTAGTCACCCATATTCTCCTCTCATTCCCCTTGGAATCCTGGACCTCACCATGAGGTCACCATCCTATAGAAATCACATGAAGGACTGGGCTGCATCTCAGCCTAATTGAGCACAAGTACCTGCACCAAATCAGAGGCGGAATTTCAATGCTCCGAGTACGGTGTGTATTTATCAAATGGGGACCGTGTTACAAACACAGACTCGTGGGCAGATTCTGGATCAGTATAGATGATTCTGATAAGGGAGATAGCCACAAACTATGCTTTGGAAAGTTCAAACATAGAAGCCTTAATTCTTTAAATCAAAAGGTCTGCTGGGTGGTGCTATAGAGCATTTCTCCCTCCCCAACCAGGAGTGTTTGTGGAGATGTGACAATTTTCTGGGAGGCAGAAGGGGAGAAGCAAGCCAGTCAAATGCCCTGATTACCACTTCTCTCATCTCAATACCTCTTTGGGAAAGCAATTTAGTTGAGATTCTTTTAGGTGCAAACAAGTGTCATGCTGGAACTGGCTGATATCTATTCACAAATGCCAGTTGTTAGCATATCTGAAATTTACAAGCTGCTTGTTAAACCTTGGCAGCTTAAAATCTACCACAATGGGAGTATTTACACCAGGGTAATTGGCAAACACTAAAAAAAAAAAAAAAATCAATGCTTCCCCTTCCATCTTTTTCCTAGAAAGTAGTTTACTAACACACCACTTATTGTGACAAAAAGTCTACTCATATCAACTTAAGAATGGAAATGTATTTGTTTTTATAAGTAAGAATTCCAGGGATAAAACTGCTTTAGAGACAGCTATATCTAAAAACTTAGGTACCAGCCGAAACCGGTTTGGCTCAGTGGAGAGAGCATCAGCCTATGGACTGAAAGGTCCCAGGTTTGATTCCAGTCAAGGGCATGTATCCTGGTTGTGGGCACATCCCCAGTGGGGAACGTGCAGGAGGTGGCTGATCGATGTCTCTCTCTCATTGATGTTTCTAACTCTCTATCCTTCTCCCTTCCTCTCTGTAAAAAATCAATAAAATACCAAAACAAAACAAAACAAAAAACTTAGGTACTGTTAAATCTTTGCTTATTTCTACCTCCTTCAGCTCTGCTTTTCTCTGTGTTGATTTTAATCTGCAGATAGAACTTCTCTATATGGCAAAAAAGATGGCAACTACCAGCTCCAAGACCATATTCAGCCCAAGGAAAAAAGGATCATCCGCTGGTTCTCTCTCCAGAGAAGTCCCGAGAGGATTCTGATTAGCGTTGGGTCACACGCCCATCCTGAACCAATCACTGCGATGAGGAAAAAGTAGAACTGTCATTGGCCATCAGGATCAGGGGTCCTCTCTAAGATGGGGATGCAGCCACCATGATTCTCAGTTTGGATTTGGTATTTAACCAATCCCTCTGACTTAGGTGAGACTATGAACAACAGGCCTGCTGAAGTTAAAGGTTTTGGTCAGCCTTTCAGTGCACTGGAGAGTGGGAAGGATTTAGAAAGTCAGTGGGAATCAAGCAGTGAAAAGAGCCTATATACAAGGATATAATAATTGTCCAAACAAGCAGATAGGGGGATGGTAAGCACAGGTAATCAGAGCCAGACAGCCCTGGGTGAGGTAGCTACCACCACACAAGTTCAATGCAGGTGAAAACTACATGGCCAGAGTCAAGCAGATAGATGCCTGGCATCTTGTGAATGCTCAATAAATGATCATTATGACCTATGACCTTTATCTATCTCTATGGCTTCAGATTCCTCACCTATAGGAGGGAAATGATGATAATAAGACCTCCTCTGTGGGTTGCTAAGAGGTTGAGATATTGTAGTACAGTGGTACCTCGAGATACGAGTGCCCTAACATACGAGATTTTTGAGATATGAGCTGTCGAGCGAGAGATTTTTGCTTTGAAATATGAGCAACATTTGAGATAGGAGTAATCGGGCTGATCAGCTGGCTGTACACGACCCACCAGTTTACCGCGACTTGAGCATCTCATAGTTTCCCACGCCTCAAGGTTACGGAACAAATTAAACTCGTATCTCGAGGTACCACTGTACAGACATGGCCCATTGTGGCTACTCTATGTATATTATAACTATTCTTATCAGATGGAAACATTATTTTTCAAGGCTACCTTGCTTTCACCTCAGCTCCTTTGAATCATTAAAATAAACACTTGAGACTTTCCTTCTTTCCGCGCACATCAAGAAATGGTCAAGGAAAGAAGACAGCCATTTTGTCTCCAAAAAGAACCTTCTGGAAATGTTTTACCAGAGCAGGCTGATTTGAAGGAAAGTGAGATGTTAGCAAATATTTTCTCTCATGCTGATTTCTTGAGAAAATTGTACAAGTTACTGAAAGGTTAAAAAAAAATCTTCCATCTCACCAGCTTCAAAAAGAGACTTAACAAGGGTATCGCGGAAAAACACAAGATCTTCAACAAAGTGGATAATATCAATGCACGTTGCTACTTTTGATATTGCCTCGATGACAGGAAGTGGGGGCAGAAGTGGAAGTTCAAAAAACACAAATTCAGAAGAGAGAGAGATGGGAAGAGCTTTGTCACTCAAAGAATAATAAATGTTTGCCATGGCCTACTGGGCAAGGCTGTTGAGGTAAAGACAGTGGGTTCGTTCAAGCAGCAATTAGATGCTGTCCTGGGGGAAAGACGGTACTACAAGAGAGAAGCATCAATGTGGTGAGTGGCTTTCCACACTCCTAACACTGCCTGTGTTTCTTTTCACATTCTTAAGGGTCTGCAGGCTCAGCGGAATATGTGAGCACAGAAATTAGGCCCAGCCGGCAGTATGCCCCTGGAAAACCGAGCCAAGAGAAGTAACGCTATTTATTTAAGGCAGGATCACAATTTGCGACGTTCAGCTACAGCATCCTTGTCAGTTCCATTGTTTCTTAGGTCTTGCAAGTCCCAGATGATGCTAGGGCAGGGAGTGGGAGACAATCGGGTACCACATCCCCTCCAGCTATGCTCAGCTATGCCTATTTATACCGCAGGAAGTCTGCTACCTTTCTGGGTTGATGAATTCCATGTCAAATACAAAAGAAGTTTTGAAGTATCTGAGGATCATAAATAAGAAAGGTCCCTCGCCCAAAGCACAGCACTTTGGAAAGTCCATCCTCATCTTTGCCACTCCTGGACTCAGGAAACTAAGTTTCTGTGCCATTTTCTCAACGTCAGGAAAAGGTGAGTATGTTCAGATATTTTTCAAGACACCGGATTTCTAGGCTCTATTTGGACACCTGTTATTTGCAGGTCTATTTTTAAGATCTAAGTTTTGTGTCAAAGACATAATTCAAGTTTACAGTACAGCTTCTTCATTTCAACCAAAATGAGGCACTAGGGTGGTGGCCTCCAAAATCCTACAAAATCTCACTCCCAAGTCACATTTAAGAATAACAGGCAGAGACACATAAAATCTTGAACATAAAGAGAGACAATTGAGAACAAGCAAATCCTTGCTGGGATTTTCATTGTAATTTAATTGAGCATCTAGGTCAACTTGGGAAAAAATGTCATTTGTACAATATTAAGCCTTTCTCTCCATGAATATATCTCTATTTACTCAGACCTTCTTTAATAATCTCTGAATAGCATTTATTTTTCTGTATAATGTGCTTATATCATAAGTTGAATTTCTCAATATTATTTATGTGTGTAGATGCTAGATAGATAGGTAGATATTTTCTGGGTACTGTATAATGGCATCTGTATCTGTCAATGTTCAATGAGGAAAACAGAAAAAATTCTTACCAGTTCAGGCATAGTGATCCTATCTAATAAAAGAGTAATATGCAAAATAACCGTCATTCCACTATACCCACCAGCCACACCCCCCAGCCCATCAGGAGTGAGTATGCAAATTAACCCCAACCCAAATGGGTGCGGCCATGGAGAGAGCAGGAGGGAGGCTTGGGTTTCCCTGGCGATGGAGGAAGCCAAGCCTTCCATACATCCTGGTGGGCTCACTAAAGGTTACAAAGTTTCAATTATAGAAGATAAATAAATCCCAATAAAAATGGCATCAGCCACAGAGCTGGAGAGAGCAGGAGGTGAGGGTTGCCCCTGGCAATGGAGGAAGCCAAGCTTCTGCATCCCTGACCTGTCTTGGCCTTCACTTAAGGCTACAAAGTTTCAATTATAAAAGATAAATAAATCCCAACAGAAATGGCTACTGCCTTGGAGTGAGCAGGATGCAAAGTTTCAATTATAGAAGATAAATAAATCCCAGATACCAGGGCCTTCACCTGGGTTGTTGGGGGGCATGGCCAACCTGCAAACCACCACAGGCCCCTGACCCAGGCTGTCCCATGCCCCAAGGGAACCCCTACCCTGATCTAGGACACCCTTCAGGGCAAACCAGGCCTCTATCCTATCAAATAAAAGAGTAATATGCAGATTGACCATCACTCCAGCACACAAGATGGCTGCCCCCTATGATCAAAGATCCAGACCCATGTGGACACAAGATGGCCACCACACATGGCCAGCAGGGAAGGGCAGTGAGGCGGGACCAGGCCTGCAAAGGAGGGCAATTGAGGACGATCAAGCCTACACGGGCTGGTAGTTAGGGGTGACCAGGCCAGCCAAGGAGGGAAGTTGGAGGTGACCAGGTCTATAGGGAAGGGCAGTTAAGGGGACTCAGGCCTACAGGGGAGGGTAGTTAGGGGTGACCAGGCCTGCGGGGGGGGGCAGTTAGGGGCAATCAGGAAGGCAGGCAGACAAGCAGTTAGAAGCCAGCAGTCTGGATTGTGAGAGGGATTGTGAGAGCAGTCAGACATCTCTCAAGGGGTCCCAGATTGAAGAGGGTGCAGGCTGGGCTGAGGGACTCCCCCCTCCCCTGTGCACAAATTTCATGCACCAGGCCTCTAGTATTTAATAAAAAGATTTCAATGGTTATACTATTGTTAGAAGATTTGCAGAAATTAAAGAGGAAGAGGATGTTGCCAAGAAATTAGGACACCCCTAATCTCTCCCCTAGAACCTACAAGGCTAAACTCGCCACCTGAGCTGCTGGAGCTACTGAGGCTGCCATAAGGTGGAATTCACCCCCATTGGCTGCTGCCAATGCTGTCACTGATACTACTAGAACTCACTGCCTATGAAAAGAAGCCATGTCCACCACTGCTCCTGAATATCAACTCTGCTAGAGTACACAGTTGCCTACTCTTAATGGATCCAATCCTATACAGTGGTACCTCGAGATACGAGTTTAATTCGTTCTGTAACCTTGTGGCATGGGAAACTATGAGATGTTCGAGTCGCGGTAAACTGGTGGGTCATGTGCAGCTGGCCGATCCGTGCGATTACTACTATCTCAAATGTTGCTCATATTTCAAAGCAAAAATTGCTCGCTCAATGGCTTGTATCTCAAAAATCTCATATGTATCTCGAGGTACCACTGTATAATAAAATCCTAATATGCTAAGTGTCCGGTTGTCGGGCCATCTGTTCAACCAAAGTGTAATATACTAATGCTATGCTAAGGCCGCTCAACCACTCACTATGTTGTGCACTGACCACCAGGGGGCAGACACTCCAGCTAGTAGGTTAACTTGCTGCTGGGGCCCTGCTGATTGGGACTGAGATGGGCCAGACATGTCCTAGAGCCTTTCCATGGTCCTGCATCCCTCCCCATCCCTGATCATGCACCTCTCGCAATTCAGGTTGTGGGATCCTCCCTCCCCCCACCCCAAGTGCACGAGTTTTGTGCACTGAGCCTCAAGTAGTAGAATAATTTCTCCTTACCTTCCACCATCTAATCTCCCACCAGTGACGAGGATCCAGCAAGCAGGAAAAGTGTCAGAAATATAATTTTCAGCTTCCAGCCTTCTGAAAAATATAAGAGAACATGGACATGTAAAAATGAGACTAAAGTACAAATATTAAATCTGGCAACATATATTTTATTAAATTATTCCTTAGTGACTTATTTGTAAAGATGAAAGAAAAATTAAATATTATCAAATATTTTAGAAAAGTGTGTAAAAGGAAAGAAAAGGGCCAAATAAATAATACAAAAATATTTCTAAGGAAAATGTGTTCATTTTTAAAACAGAAGAAAAAAATGTAAGTAGTGTTTCAAAAAAACCACTGCACTTATAAATCAAGAATATGAGTGGGAACAAGAGTTTTTTAAAATTAAAAATATGGTTGTTGAGGTTAAAATGTCAACAGAAAGCCCAGGAGTGAAAAATGAGAAAATCTTATAGAAAGTAAAGCATAAAGACAGAGAAATCATTTTTGTAAAAAAAGAGAGAGAGAGAGAAGCTAATAAACTTAAATTAAAATTCTACTCCCAAAATTTTACTAAAAAATAATTTGTGAAAGATAGAATAGAGAAAATTGAACAAAAAAAAAAGTATTAAAGAAATAGCACCACAAAGTTGAAGTAGAGAAATCTTATAATTATAAGGAAAATCAATAGGTGTGTGTGTGGGGGGGGGGAATCACACCTTGGCAAATAAACATAACATTCAGAATATTGAGAATAACCCAGCTGTTGTGGCTCATTGGTTGAGTGATGATTATGAACCAGGAGGTCATGGTTCAATAAGAACCATAGGTTCATAAAAGGGTTACATTAAAAGTTACATTATGTGGGGAACAAAGGTTGCCCACAAAGGAAGTAAAATCAGACTGGCATTATATTTCTCATCAACACACTACATAACAGGACACGATGAAGAAATGTCATTTTGAAATTATTTTTCATATTATTTGATAGCTAGCCAAATTATCATTGAAGGGTAGAATAAAGACATGTTTAGACATGCAAGGACTTAGAATTTTCATCCCTTATATTTCTTTTTAAAATTAGTTGAGGTTGTGAAATAGCACAAGAAAGAGTAAGCCAAAGGAGAGTGAAACATGGAAACCAGAAAGAGTATAACCAACCAAAAAGAGCAATTAGTTGAAGTCCAAAGATAATACTTATGTTTCAACTTTATAGAGCTATAACTTTATAGTAACTCATGAGAACTCAGGAGGGACTTAGCTTTAAAAAAGGAATGAGGAGAAAGGTATTTGAAGGATTTGAAGAATGTGACTTCAGAAACAATTCAATTTTTAAAATATTTCTATAAATGCTTCAGTATGAACACAAAATTCACAATATAAATGTAACTGGTGAAAACAAATTTTTAAAGATACTCATTTTCACTTGTAATATTAAAGTATTAATGGATTAATTTTCACTGTTCAGTTTTAAAAAATTAAATGTTGATTATATTTGTGCCAATAAGAATGCAATTATGTGAGCTCTCATATATTGGTGTCTTCCTGAAAGGCAATTGACAATAATAAAAAAAATCTTTTTAATGCACATATATTTTTATTCCAATAGCCACTTCTGGAAATCTAGGATCAGGAAATACTTGCATTTGCATGTAATACAAGAATATTCACTATAGCATGGTTTGTAATAGTAAAAATAGAAATATTTTTATTAATGTCAATAAATAGGAAATTGAATAGATAGATTATAGTACATCCACACCAAGGAATACTATGCAGCCATATATATATATATATATATATATATATATATATATATATATATAATACATTGAGTGGCCAAATTATTGTGATCTCTGAACACATTAATAATCTGGCCACTCACTATATACATACATACACACACACATACATACACACACACACACACACACACACACACAGACAGAGGCCTGGTGCATGAATTTGTGCATGGGTGATTGGCTGGCCTGCCTGCTGGTCGAATTTCTAGATGAGGGGACACTTTGCATATTAGCCTTTTGTTATATAGGATACACACTGAGTGGCCAGATTATTATGATCTCTGAATGCATAATAATCTGGCCACTCAGTGTATATCTCCAAGGAATATTGTTAAATGATAAAGAACAGCAGAACAACATGTATATACAAAAATATGTTTATATAAAACAAAAGTACAGATATATGTGTATTATACATATACATACACACACACACACATATAAATATAAATATAAATACACACACACACACACACACACACACACACGAGGCCCAGTGCATGAAAATTCATGCACTGGAAGAGGGGAAGGTCCCTCAGCCCAGCCTGCACCCTCTGCAAGAGGCAACAGGGGGATGGCACCAGCTGGTGAGTGGCCAGTCCCACCCCCTAGTCACTCCTCCACCACCACTGGTGGCTACCCTCCCCCCGTCACTTATGGCTAATTGTCCCTCTGCACACTGGTCCCACCTTGGCTGGCCTAGCATTGCCCACTTGCCAGCCCCATCCCCCACAGTCATTCCACCATTAGGTCTATTTGCATATTAGGCTTTTATTATATAGGATAAAAACGAAGAGAAATGGGCTCTAGGGTAGGGAGTAGGATTGGAAATAAGGGGAGAGTCATGAGAAGTTTAATACATTGCTCTAATACTGCCATTAATTAAATCTTTTGTAATTGCTCTAATACTGCCATTACTTGAATTGTTATTAATATGTTACATTTTAAAATGAATAAGCTACCTAAAATAAAGGGCATGCATTCTTCAGCTACACATGAAAGAAGAGGGCCTGAGACAAAGGAGGTGCCTGTCTGCCCCAATCCGTGCATGTCAGCCTAGTCCAGTGGTCGGCAAACTGCGGCTCACGAGCCACACGGGATAGGGGCTTAATCAGAAGGAACAACAACAGCCTGTAATTATTGGAATTGAGAGTCTAGGTCAGTGGTGGGCAAACTCATTAGTCAACAGAACAACAAACCGCAGCTCGCAAGTTGCATGTGGCTCACGAGCCGAAATTTGCCAACCACTGGCCTAGTCTAACCCTAACTGCTGAGCACCAACCGCAGCTGAAGAAGGACATGCACAAATTGGATCAAATCCAGAGGATGATAATCAGGATGATGAAAGAGCTGGAATGTCATAATAGCTGAGGATCATCATTTAAATCATGAGCCAGGAAAAAAAGAGCATGATTTAAAAGGACATGATTTTTAAAGAGTGAGACATAACTCGCTTGATATATGGAACTTACTCTGTGTGGAATTGGATCAATGGGTGGAAATTATAAAAAGAAAACCTAAGTTCACCAGAAAAAAAAAAAAACTTTATTCTAAAAATATATACAATGATTTAAAAGCACGATATGTTCTATTATCCAACACATCTGTACAGTTTTTAAAATTAAAATAATACCTAGGTGATGAGAAAGCATGGAAACCATCGCTCTCATTTATGGTTACTTGTCCTTCAGAGAGACTGTTCCTAATTTTTCTTTTTAATGTAGACACATACATTAATGTATATACACAATAATATAACTATTCATCAGCAAATACCGTATTTTTCTATGTATAAGACGATTTTTTAACTCAGGAAAATCTTCTCAAAAGTCGGGGGTCGTCTTACATGCCTTATAGGGCGAGTATATCCCAAACTCTATATTTTAACTGGAAAAGCTGGGGGTCATCTTATACGCCCAGTTGTCTTATATGCCAGAAAATACGGTATGTATTGGGCATCTACTATGTACTAAGCATTGTGCTAGCCACTGAAATGGCCCTGGGGGTTTCCCACTCTTGCTTCTCATCACGCTCCCCTGGAAATCTGCATCTGCCAGTCAACAGAGGCTCCTTAGGTGGCCGACACCTGTCCCAGGCCCAGCAAAGCGCAATGCATGCTGTGCCCTTGCTTTTCTAGGTGTTAGTGAAGAACATGGGATCTGAAGTCAGACAGACCTGGGTTGTATCCCTAAACCTCTCTGAGCCCCTCTCCTTATCAGGAGCACATGAATAATATGCTGGCCTCTGGGGCTGGTTCCAGGGATCACACAGGACAACACCTATAAAGCACTCCGCCAGGCCCTGCAACCCCTAATATGTTAAGCATTAAATTGTTATTAACAGCAAAGGCTCACACATAGAGCCTTACTGATGAGGACAATGACACCTGCCTAGTGTTCTTGCTCACCCGTTCTCAGTGGGTCATTGTCTCTTCAGGATGCTGAGGCAAGGGCCACCCAGGCTGCCCCACACACCCCTTGGCCCATCTCTGTCACTTCCTGTGATTGGCCAGCGGTTTGCATCTCTCGCATGTCACAGGTAACGCTCAGAGACTCCAGGTGCTCTGCGATGCAGGCAGCATTGTCTCCCCAAGTGTGCTTCACGGGCCCAGAAAAACAGAGTAATTTGCCCACATTTACGTGACAATTCGGAAAAAGCCATCAGTGCGACGACCCAGCCTTGGCATCCTTCGTCTCCCATCCCCTGCTAGGATGCCATGAACATAATACCCTTTCCCGGGGGCTCCAGGAGGAACAGGGCAGCTGCCTGTTCCAGGGCTGACGGGACCTTCTCAATGTAAACAGGGACCTTCTCGTGGGTCGTCTCAACAACCCGGGCATCATCTCACAGAGCCAGGCACCGCCGCAGGCCAAGTCCATTGCCAGCCTGGCTCTGCCAAGAAACATGCAGCCCAGCTACACTTGACTCTCCAAATAAATACTTTAAGTCAGAACAGATGCTGTCCGCTTGGCCCAGAGTCATCAGTGGCACCGACAGCTTGAAGAAAGCTCGTGGCGCAGAGGGAACAGGCGGGAGGCCGCTTGGAAGGTGCCAGGCCTGGCTTTCAGGACCTCAGAGCCCTCTCCCTGGGTGGAGGCAAGGAAGACACGCTCCGGAAGAGAAGAGGATGCGCTGCAGCAAGAACCCAACCGAGAGCAGAAGAGCCGGCTCTTGGCCCATCTCTGCAGCTCCGAGCAAATCCCTCAGGCTCGGGAACTGCACCTGCTGTAAACGAAGGTTGTGGTGAAAGTTCAGAGAGTCTAGCGAACTGGAATGGGCTGTCTCGATGGGTGAAGGATTACAGTAGCCCTAGACCGCCCTGGAATGCCCTCTGCGGCTATCATCAGGCAGAGGAGAAAACCAAAATGGAGACTGTCTTGAGAACTGGGACAAGAGAAGGCTCTAGACAAGCGGTTCTCAACCTGTGGGTCGCGACCCCTTTGGGGGTTAAATGACCCTTTCACAGGGGTCGCCTAAGACCATTGGAAAACACATATTTCCCATGGTCTTAGGAACCAACACACCGCTCCTCGGTGTAGCAAAGTGTAGCATTGTAGTTTACTGTTGTCCTAGGAAGACTGTTGCCCATGCTACACCACGATTCAAGACAAAATTTCATTTATTTGCAATTAGAAATAAATATTTCACAATATATAATTTTACATATTGCTTTTGTGATTAATCCCTATGCTTTATGTTCAACTTGTGACAATGAAAATACATCCTGCCTATCAGATATTTACATTACAGTTCATAACAGTAGCAAAATGACAGTGATGAAGTAGCAACGGAAATAATTTTATGGTTGGGGGTCACCACCCCATGAGGAGCTGTCTTACAGGGTCGCCACATTAGGAAGGTTGAGAACCACTGCTGTAGACAGAATCAGGACCTCTTCCCTCTTCTTCATTCCCAAATAGGCTGGTTCAGGGGCCCCGTGCTGGGTTCTTCTAGGGCTCCTTGTCCGGGATTGTCTGTCTCTCCTCAGGCTATGAGCTCTCAGGGCAGGGACTTCTTATCCATCAGCCTCCCTTAAAGCAGGGCCTCAAAAAATGGGCACTGAGTGAACGAATAAGAAAATGTTTCTCAAGGACACAGACCAGAAGGATGGGGCCTGGGTCCTACGAGTCCAGGGTTCATTCATTCACTCATTCCTTCCTTGAATTATTTACTCACATAACACATACAGTGGCACCTAGAGATACGAGTTTAATTCGTTCGGTAACCTTGAGGCGTGGGAAACTATGAGATGCTCGAGTCGTGGTAAACTGGTGGGTCGATCCACGCAATTACTCCTATCTCAAATGTTGCTCGTATTTCAAAGCAAAAATCGCTCACTCAATGGCTCGTATCTCAAAAAACTCGTATGTTAGGGCACTCGTATTTCCAGGTACCGCTGTATTTGTTGAGCGCCTTCAACAAGCCAGGGACTCTGCCAAGCACTGGACAAAAGGGCAAGTTCTCAGGGAGCGTGCCTTCTTGAAGGACAGGACAGGACATAACAGATAGCGAGAAAAGTAACCTGAGAATGATGAGTGCTACATGGAAAATTAAAATGAGCTAATGCAATAGAGCTTGACCTGGTGGACACCCTAGATTGGACAGATGAAGGCGGCCACTCCAGAGATGGGACTGACAGCAACTGACGGGGGAGGCAGGGAAGAGCCGGCCTTGCAAGTGTGAAGAGTATTCCAGAAGAGGGACAGCTGGTGCACGGGACTTTAACGGGAGGTTACGACAGAAGGAAGGTCAACGCGATGGAATGCCACGGGCGGCAAACAGGAGCATGTTTGAGATAAGGCAGGTGAAGTAGGAAGGGGCTAGTTTATGTAAGGCCTCTCGCCTCACGATAAGGTTCTATTTTAGTCAAGTGGAACGGGGTCCATTGGAGAGCGTTAAGCTGGGAGTGATGCGATACAACTCGTGTTTTCGGGAGATTAGCCTGACCACGGTGTGGAGATCGCTGCAGGGGTGGGAACAGGAGCAGACATGGAGATTAGAGGCCACTGTGCTAACCCACGCAAGCAGTACTGTCAGCCCGAGTCAAGAGTTCATGGTGATGATGGAGAGAAGTGGTCAGACCCATGTTGGAAGGCAGAGTTGTTTTGACTTGCTCATGTTCGAAAAGTAGGGTTGATAAAGGGCTCAGGGACTGGATATGGGGGTGACAAGAAGGGAAAGAGGCTCAAGGAACTGTGTGGAGAGGGGTGTTCTCTACTGTGAGGGGAAGAGGAGACTGGAGGAGAAGGCTTAGGACAATGATCAAATCTATTAAAGCCTGTAACACTTATTTTTTATGTGCTTTATTCTTTATTTAATAAAGTAACACATACACACACACACACAATTTCCCTTCAGATTGAACTTACACTGTTTACATTTTTATATTGTGATTATTTTACTTAATATTTTGTCCTATAATTATTTTATGTTATTTTGACGAACAAAATATAATTTTTGAAAGGTGGATAATATACTTTTGTAGAAATGTACCATAATTTAATTATACTCTTATAGCAGTCTTCCCTTATCTGTAGCTTCATTTTCTTTTTTTAATTTAATAAATCTTTATTGTTCAGATTATTACAATTGTTTCTTTTAACCCCCATAGTTCCCTTCCACCCAGTTCCCACTCCATCCTCTGCCCTTACCCCATTGCACTGTCCTTATCTATAGATGTATTGTTTTAGTCCAGTCTTTTCCCACACCTCTCGACCACTTTCCCCCCGCCCCCAAGAATTGTCAGTCCACTCCCCTTTCTATGCCCCTGATTCTATTATATTCACCAGTTTATTCTGTTCATCAGATTTTTTTATTCATTTGATTTTTAGATTCACTTGTTGATAGATATGTATTTGTTGTTCATAATTTTTATCTCTTTTTCTTCCTCTTCCTCTTCTTAAAGAATACCTTTCAGCATTTCATATAATACTGGGTTGGTGCTGATGAACTCCTTTAGTTCTTTCTTATCTATGAAGCTCTTTATCTGCCCTTCAATTATGAATGATAGCTTTGCTGGGTAGAGTAATACTGGTTGTAGGTTCTTGCTATTCATCACTTTGAATATTTCTTGCCACTCCCGTCTGACCTGCATAGTTTGTTGAAAAATCAGCTGACAGTCATATGGATGCTTCCTTGTAGGTAACTGTTTTTCTCTTGCTGTTTTTAATATTTAATGCATATTTAATATGCATTTTAATTATGATGTGCCTAGGGTGTGGTCCTCTTTGGATTCCTTTTGTTTGGGGTTCTGTGCACTTCCTGGACTTGTAAGTCTATTTCTTTCATCAGGTGGGGGAAGTTTTCGGTCATTATTTCTTCAAATAGCTTTTCAGTATCTTGCTCTCTCTCTTCTTTTGGCACCCCCATAATTCTGATGTTGGGATGCTTTAAGTTGTCCCCAGAGGCTCCTTACATTATCTTCACATTTTTGGATTTTTTTTTTTTTTTTTTTTTTTTTTTTTTTTTTTTTTTTTTTTTTTTTTTTTTTTTTTTTTTTTTTTTTTTTTTTTTTTTTTGCTTTTCCAGTTGAGTGTATTTTGCTTCTTTGTATTTCAAATCTTTGACTTGATTCTTATGATCCTCTAGTCTGCTGGTAGGTATCTGTATAATATTTTTTTATTTCAGTCAGTGTAGGTTTAATTTCTAGTTGGTCCTTTTTCATATCCTTGAGGGTCTCGCTAAATTTATCAGCCTTTTCTAGAAAATTCTTGAAAAATCTTATAACTGTGGTTTTGAATTCTATATCCAGTAGTTTGCTTTCCTTCATTTCTTTCATTTGTGATCTGTTTCTTTGTCTTCATATTTTGGCTGCTTCCCTACGTTGATAGAGTGGCTTTGTGTGCTAGGTGTCCTATAGGACTCAGTAGCTCAGCCTCTCCAATTACCTGAGGTAGACACCCTTGGTGCACCCCTTTGTGGGCTGTGTGCACATTCTTGTCGTAGTTAAGCCTTGATTTTTACTGGTATCACTAGGAGGAATTGACCTCTAGGCCAATTGGCTGTGAGGATCAACTGTGCCAAAGCTGGAAGAACCTCTGTGCTGGAAAGACCCTTATGAGAGAAGACTTGCAAAAGCCTCTGTGCTCAGCTTGGATGGCGCAGAGTCTCAGGGCAGAGCAGACAGCATTGGTTTCCCATCAGTCCAGCCCTAATAGGTCCCTGTGTCTCAGTGTCCCATGGTAATCACTACAGGCATTTCTGAGAGAAAGCCACCCTCGAGTTCTACCTGCTGCCAGACAGTCCAGTTTCTCCCCGAATAAGTCTGGGTCCCTAGAGTCCAGCCCAGAACTGGCGTTCAGTGCAGTCAGGAGCTCTTGTCTTCCTTCTGCTTGAGAAAGCCAGACACGGACTCAGTTGCCCGCCCTCTCCACATGCATGCACACCTTGGTACCTCTGCCTTCCACGGTTCCTCTGAGTCTCAGTGTGCTTTTCTCTTTCCTGACAGTCCAGTTTCACCCCGTATGAATCTAGGTCCCCAGATTCTTACCCAGACCTGGAGTTCAGCGCAGTTGGGAGCTTTTGTCTCCCTCCCACTTGAGAAAGCCAGCTGCGCACTTAGTTGCCAGTCCTCAGTACCTCTGCCTCCTGCAGCTCCTCTGAGTCTCAGTGTGCTTTCCTCTTTCCTTCTAGTTGTAGAATTTCCACTCAGCCAGCCTTCCTGTGGCTCTGGATGATGTCCATTTTCTCTTTTAGTTGTAGTTTTGAAATTTTTGTGCGAGGCAGCAGGTTAGGTGTTTACTTATGCCGCCATCTTGGTTTCTCCTAAAGCCTGTTAACATTTAGATGTGTTTTCAATATCTAAAGTACATACACAAGACTGTATTTATATAGCAGTTGAATACACAAGACTGAAGTTCTGGGGAGAGATCAGGGGTGGGCACGCATATTTGGGGACAATCTGCTTTGGTGATGCTTTGGGTCTGGAAGGAATTACCTGGAGAGAAGACCTGTGAGAGAGGAGAACTGAGGACAGAACTCTGGGCACTTCGGCACCAGGAGATTTGCAAAGAGGAGGAGCCAGCCAGCAAAGAGACCAATAGGGACAGCCAGAGAGGTAGGAGAAAAACCAAGGCATTGTGGGCCCCAGAAGCCAAAGGAAGTTCAAGTTGCTTCCCAGCCACACCTCCCAAAACTTCCTAGATCCACTGCACATCCTCCTGAACCATGCACATACCTGCCTGCCCCTGGGATCAGCTGCTCTCAGTAGAGCCACGCCTACCCCGCTGACCAATCCCACAGCACAGTCCTTCCCTGCCTCCTATCTCCCTCCTTCTCTCTCTCTCTCTCTCTCTCTCTCTCTCTCTCTCTCTCTCTCTCTCTCTCACTCACACACACACACACACACACACACACACACAACACTTGGAGAGAAACCCAGAGGAGTGGTGTCAGGGCAATGCAAGGGCCTTGGACCCAATGCAGCGTGGGTTGTTCACGGCATGTCCTGTCCAAGAGTGACCAGTCACAGGCGTGCTCTGCTCCCCAAAGGAGGTCACCCCAAGGCTGCATTCACAGTTGCCCAGCGGGGGTGACTTTTTTTTAATTTGTGTAAAAGT
>PVJN01036033.1:0-21741 GCA_004026805.1 Lasiurus borealis | reverse complement strand
TGGCCAATTAGGACCTCTGCTGAGGTAATCTAATCCATTATGCATAGTTGACTGTTAACAATGAAAACCTTTAAGAATTTTATTTCAGATTTATAAACACACATTGTCTTTCTAACTTTAACCTCTTACTCATTGCTAATGTCTGTGTGTATTTTTGCAAAAAGTGGAAATAAGTCATTCTCTCATTGAAGAGAGAAACAAATATTTGCCCCCATAACATTTGTACTAATAGTACAGTAGACTAGGAAAAGAGAAGACTTTAAAAAAACTTTTTTAATCTTTATTGTTTCAAGTATTACAGGTGTCTCTTTTTTTTCCCCTTCATTGACTCACTGCCCACTACTCCTGTGCCACCTTCATTCTGCTCTCAGGCTTTCATTGCCTGTGTCTATGAGTTATACTAGAGAAGATAGATTTTAAGATATACAGCAAATGAGGCTCTGATGAGATAATAGGCAACACTGGTCAAAAATATTAATGATATCATGATATCGCCAGAGCAGAATATCACAAAAACATCAGGGCACTTCCACATGAAACAATAAGTGGGTGAACAATAAGAAACACCCCTTTTTCTTGTCTATGAATTTTTATAATAAAGATTACTATATATTTCATTAATTGGTCTTAGCTGTTTTATTTTATTTTTTATATATTTTATTGATTTTTTACAGAGAGGAAGGGAGAGAGATAGAGAGTCAGAAACATTAATGAGAGAGAGAGACATCGATCAGCCGCCTCCTGCATGCCGCCTACTGGGGATGCGCCCACAACCAGGATACATGCCCTTGACCTGAATCAAACCTGAGACCCTCCAGTCCGCAGGCTGATGCTCTATACATTGAGCCAAACCAGTTTCGGCAAGGTCTTAGCTGTTTTAAAATTACTAGTCACTAAAATATTTTGAGAGTTATTTATTTTCTTCATTTTTCAGTGTGTCTCCTAAGAGCCTCCAAAAAAATGGAAACAAACATGGACTTATATAGAGCTATTTTCAGTGAAAAATAATTTTAGGAGTGAGTAAATTCTCAGAGGAAATAAGGAAGGAAATTGAAATAACCTATTGACCAAATCAATGACATTTGAAACATTAATAAAGCTTATATCTGAACCCCCTCTTTGAGTGAAAACTTAATATCTTATTAGGGAGTCTGTGTAATTATTTCATAACCGAAAATAGTACAAAATTATTTATTTGGTCATTAACTCTTTCAACAATTGCTAATTGTGCATTTACTATATAGTGAGTACTGAAATTTACTATCTAACTTAATAACTAGTTCTTTGAAGCCCACTGTATTAGGACAAAGTTATTTCTTTATGCTTTCCTTGGAAGACCTTATATTTTGAGAATTAGTCTTCGTGTTTTCTTCTTCAAAAATATTCTTTCTTCCAAGTTTATAAAGGAAAGCTTTAGGTGGTTTTTCTGTAACCCATTAACCGCATGTTTCCATATCAAGCCCAGTGTTTCAGATATTTATACTTAACATTCCAAAAAAGAGGTCTATACATTTCATTGTTCTGTGTATTCAATTTATACCAATGCAACATATATGTTTTTTTAGCAGCCTTTTGGTACTGCTGGTGATGATTGAGTTATTTCCAAGTCAGAGCTTATAACCATGAACTACTGTCTGCATGATCCACTACTTAGCATTGTTATTCTCTTTTTTGAAACCCAAGGCATGACTTACGTTTCATCCTTATCAAACTTTATATTCTTGGTATTCATCCAGCATTCTAGTCTTTTGAGACAACCTGAATCTCAATCTTCTCATCAATTGTTAGATTGCTTATTTTTCCAGTTTTTAATCACCTCAAATTTAACAAGTGACAGGTTCAGCCTTATTTTAATCCACACCCTATCTTTTCCTTATGACTGGGGCCAATTGATCAATGTCAGTAAACACAGACTATTGCCTAATTTCAATAGTTATTTTTTCCAAATGAGAAGTATATAAAGAGTTTCAACCTTATTTTTGACAAAATTCTTCCATGGTATGATATGGATATGATATAGCAGATGGAATTTTGATTTATATTATGTACATTTTAATATGACTTAATATCTATAGCAAAATATTGATATATGCTATTCAAAATATTGAATGGAAAAAACGTAAGTGGCATATTCACATGCATTTATAGGTATTTAATGAAAACTAAAATTTTAGTTTTACTATATTTTTAAAAAATAACCTAAATATCAAAAACTGCATAATCTGCCTAGACCGGTTTGGCTCAGTGGATAGAGCGTCGGCCTGCGGACTGAAAGGTCCCAGGTTCAATTCCGGTTGGGGGCATGTACCTTGCTTGTGGGCACATCTCCAGTGTGGGATGTGCAGGAGGCAGCTGATAGATGTTTCTCTCTCATTGATGTTTCTGACTTTCTATCCCTCTCCCTTCCTCTCTGTGAAAAATCAATAAAATATATTAAAAACAACAACAACAACAAACAACAACTGCATAATCTATAGCATAATGTCTCAGTCCATTTTTTAAATAATAAAATGTGTAGTGGTTTCACAAAATCCAAGTGATTTTAATTTCAGCTTTTATTGTCACTTTTTGTTTTTGGGGGTCAGAGAGAAGACTGTTTCTTTTCTATTTTTATCATGAGGAGAGAGCTCAATTAGATCAGCATCCTGGCTTCTTTCTGTCACTCCTAATTTAATTCTTTACAAGGGGGAGATCACACATAATTCAAAAGTGAGTTTTCAAGAGAAAGCTGAGCTGTTTGGCTGAGTGGGTCTTTTTTCACTTCTTAGTATATACCTGACTACAGAAGGCATTCATTCCCTCTACTTTTCTATTATGTAACTTTGGTGGGGAATGCCTGCTTCTTAGGTGGATATTAGAAAATTCATCTTCTCCAATGTAGACATATTTTGTAATAAAGGAAATATTTAATCTCCATCTGTCTAACTCCTGTGATTATCTGTAATGCTATTTAGTTAACTTCCCAAACTGCAATATTAACTGATGGAATAAAGGAGATAACAAAACATTCAAGCAAGATATATATGGTAACAAAAGCATACATATAAGACAACAAACAAACAAACAAACAAACAAACCAAAAAAGGATTAACATTACATATGTACTAGAGGTCCGGTGCACAAAATTCATGGATGGGTAGGGTCCCTAGGCTTGACAGCGATCAGGGCCAATTGGAGCTGTCTGGCTGACAGTTGGGGCCTTCTTTTCAGGCTGTTGGCTGCTGGCTGGGGCCTTTCTTTGTTCTGTGCCACCCCCTGGAGGTTAGCACCCATCATAGGCGTGAT
The DNA here is from genome assembly GCA_004026805.1 of Lasiurus borealis. NCBI lineage: Eukaryota > Metazoa > Chordata > Mammalia > Chiroptera > Vespertilionidae > Lasiurus > Lasiurus borealis. The sequence goes on along the minus strand of PVJN01036033.1, from coordinate 18,456 downwards.
CAAACTCCCAGTCTCCTGGTCACTCTTGAGGGAACAACTTGTATTTAGGCTTTTATATGTATACTAAAGGCCTAGTGCATGGAATTTCATGTACTGGAGAGGGAGGGTCCCTCAACCCGGCTTGTTTCCTCTCATAGTCCAGGAGCCCTCAGGGGCGGGAGGTGACCTGGAGATCAGGGGAAGGCACACCTCCCCATCACACCTCTGCTGCTGCCACTGCTGGCAGAGTAAGCCCCTCTGGCCCTGGTTACCTGAGCCTCTTGTGGCTCTGGGTGGCTGGGCAGCCACCATCTGAGGCCTGCCTGTGACTTGAGCCCCCCCCTGGGCAGATGGGCAGCTGACATCTGATGCTTGCCTGACCCTGGAGGCCACCCTGGGTTGCTGGGGAGCTGAGGGTACTGGGGAACTCTGGAGGCAGGTACACAGAGCAGCTGGACCCTCCTGGGGGCAGGCCCAGCCATGCCACACCTACTGCCCCAGCAGGGCTGAGGGGACTGGGTGCACCATCTTGTGGCTGTGAGTGCCACCACCTTTGAGAGCATGGCAGTCAATTAGCATATTCCCTCCTTACTGGCTGTGGGTACTGCCATCTTTGTGAGGGTGTGAGAGTCAATTATCATATTCCCACTTTATTAGATAAGATACTAGAGGCCCGTTGCACGAAGATTCATGCAATAGGCCTTCCTTCACCAGGCTTCCGGCACCAGTTTTCTTCCAGCACCTGGGACCCAGGCCTTTGCTCTGGCTGCCACCTTCTGCCTTTGCTCTGACCAGAGTTTTCACTCTGGCCAGAGTCTGCAGGCTTCTCACTGACTCCAGCCAAAGTCTCCAGGCTTCTTGATGACTGCAGCCAGAGTCTGCAGACTTTACTTTGCTCTAGCCTGAGTCTTCACTGAATCCTGGCCAGAGTCTGCAGGCTTCTCACTGACTCTGGCTGGAGTCTGCAGGCTTCTTGCTGACTCTGGCCAAAGTCTGAAGTCTTTGCTTTGCTCCAGCTGGAGAGCAGCTTCTGTAGCTCCCTCTGCCCGGTGCCATACCCCTCTTATCAGGTGTCCTGTCCCGCCCAGCCGATCCACATCTAGAGTGGTTGGGTGGGCAAGGTCACTGCCATCTTTGTCCTGCTAATTTGCATATTTCCTGCAGACTTTGGCTGGAGTCAGTGAGAAGCCTGCAGACTCTGGCATATTTTCTCACGATTGGCTGGTGGATGTCACAGAGGTACAATAAATTTACATATTTCTCTTTTGTTAGTGTAGATAGATGATTTTAAAGTATTTTCACCATCAATCATCACCTCAGTGATGTAAAATTTTGCTGGGGGAATGGGAGTGGGAGAAGGGAGCAAGGACCAGACACTGGAGGCAAGTACTATTTTTGGTCTTTTTTGGAATAAAGAAACATTTTATACACTAATTATAGTCGTTTTTATAATTTTTTTTATTTTAAACTATAGCCCATGATTATAGATTCCTAGAATTCAGGATGACTGAAAATGATTTTCTTTAATATCTTATTACAAACAGGTAAATGTTTAACAAAGTTCTATATGCAAAAGTTACCTTACTTTGGTCCTGGCCATGTAGCCAAGTTGGTTAGAATGTTGTCTGATATGCCAAAGTTGTGAGTTTGATCTCTGGTCAGGGCACAAACTAAAAGAAAAAAAAAATGTCGCCTCATTTTGAGAAGTTCTACAACATAATTTTATTGATATCAGATAATATTAGGTTAATTTTATCTAAAACATATAATGGACAGGTTATTTAACAAGTGTTGAGAAGGTATTACAAATTCCTAAGATGAGAGAATCTTGAGTTAAAGACAGCGATTTTAGGCACTCTTGTAACATGGTCCATTACAAAATTTAACAAGGTAAAGTTAGTGATTTTTGTCTACTTCCTTTAGTATCTTATATGTTAAAAAAAAAAAATCCACCTGAATTTATTTTATTGTCTCTCTCAAGAGTCCTTGCACAATGTAGGATTAGTCATAGGGATTGAGTAGATTTTTATTATTTCAAGTTTGTTCCTATTTCTAGAGAACCAGTAGTTAATTCTCAAAAATATTAGACTGACCTGGATGCTACTTAATATTCTCAAGGTGTTTTTATTTAATAGCAGTAATTATTATGTCTGATTTTTTTTAAAAAATTAACTTAGAACAAACCATCTATCTATTTTATAACAACAATAGAGGCTCAGTGCATGATATTTGTGCATGGGGTTGGGGAGTGTCCTTCAGCCCAGCCTGCTCCCTCTCATATCTGGACCCCTTGAAGGATGTCCTACCAGATCGGGCCTAACCAGACAGTCGGACATCCTCTCACAATCCAGGACTGCTGGTTCCCAACTGCTCATCTTCCTGCTTTCCTACTTGCACCTAACAGGTTCTGCCTGCCAGCATGATAACCGCCTAACCACTTTCCTGCTAGCCTGATTGATGCCTAAGTGCTCCCCTGCCAGCCTGTTTCCCACTAACTGCCTTCCCCTATGGGCCTACTCACCCCAAATTGCCCTTCCCTACAGGCTTGGTCACCCCTAACACCCTCCCCTGCTGGCCTGGTCCCTGCCAACTGCCCTTCCCTGCTGGTCATCTTGTGGTGGCCATCTTGTGTCCACATTGGGGCAGAATCTTTTGACCACATGGGGGCAGTCATCTTGTGTGTTGGAGTGATTGTCTATCTGTATATTACTCTTTTATTAGATATGATAGAGACCTGGTGCACAGAAGGGGGCAGCTGGTTTTCCCTGAAGGGTGTCCTGGATCAGGGTGGGTGTTCCCTTGGGGAATGGGGTGACCTGAGTGAGGGGCCTGTGGTGGTTTTCAGGTTAGCCATGCCCTGTGGCTACCCAAGTGGAAACCTTGGTATCTGGGTTTTATTTATCTTCTACAATTGAAACTTTGTAGCCTGGAGAGGAGCCAAGCCTTCTGTTCCCACAGCCATTGAAACTTTGTTGCCTTAAGCAGAGACCTGGGCAGGTCAAGGTGTGTAGAAAGCTTGGCTTCCTCCATTGCCAGGAGCAACCCAAGCCTCTCTCCTGCTCTCTCTATGGCTGTAGCCATCTTGGTTGGATTAATTTGCATACTCACTTTGATTGGCTGGTGTGGGTGGCTAGTGGTCTTGGCTTGTGGGGGTAGTGGAGATATGGTCAATTTGCATATTACTCTTTTATTAGATAGGATTGATATTTCTAATGTTGATCCATTTGTATTTGACATGACATTTACTTATAAATTTAATAAATTAATATGTGGTGTATATTCTGGTAGAAACATATTTTCTAATGAATCATGGGGAATAGTGATGTTTGTAACACTGACTTTTTAAAAGATGGCTATGAAATCATTAAAATACTTAATAATTAACTACCAACAAATTAAAAATATTATCTTTTTTTATTAAGATTTATTTTTTATAGTTTTTTTTTACATAGTGTTTAAATGTTGAGGTAAATATTTTAAGTATTAAACTTAAGCTGCATCATCAAACACTCTGTAAACAAAATGTACATAGGCAGGAACATGAAATAAAAAAAATAACTCAGCATAGTTATATAAAACAATATTCAAAAGAATAAAAAAATATTGAGGCAGGTTTTTCTGCTAACAAAAAAATAAAAGAAACATTTACCTCTAGGAGCCATAATCTGCTACTTCAGCAAAATAAATCCATGAAAATACTTTGAATTAAATAGCTATTTGTTAGAAAAATATCTGGGTGTACAGTGCATTTTGCCTCTTCATGACTAATATTTTATCAATGATCACCTCTTTTATTTTCATATAAGTAAAATAAATTACAAAAAGTTACGAGACAAAATATTTATATTAATTTTATGTAATAAATAATCAAAATAAGAATCATTTACTTCCACTATTGAGACAATTTTTAAGCAAGTGAAAAAGGAGGAGAATTTAAGATTTCCATTTTTTGGTCATAAATAGAAAAATGATTAATGTTTTCCATGAATATGGCAATCTCCTTAAAAATTACCAAGCTAACATTCAGGTAATTTCTGTTTATATCTCCTCTTTTTTACCAGAATGTCAAATATGGAAGAATACTAGTTACAAGAATGGACATCCTAACAACTACACATGGTGTAAATGGAGAATTATGAGAAATGAATATCTAACTTTTCTCTGTCTGGTCAGCTGGAACCCTCCAGCCATTAAGTCACTCTTAACACTAGGGAGCACACTTGCCCCAGGAATTATCCTGGGAAGTGAGACAGGAGGCTTTCCTCCTGCAAATCAGCGTCAGGCAGGGTGCCAGCCCATGCCCTGCTGTATAGAATGACAAGGCACACAGCTATGACAGTGCTAATAGTAAACAATGACAGTTCTGTCAGGAATCTGAGAAGCTTTTCATACTTCTGCATGTGCTGAAAAAGAAGCAGAGTTATTTTATTTGTGGCATATAAAAATGACAGTGTGAACTCTTCACCCCTATTTTTCCTTTAAACAAATCAAAATTAGAAGAGTGTTAGCAGCTTTATGATGGTGGGAATGGAAAGCAGGAGGCTATAGAAATGTGGATACTAGAAATTTGAAAATATGAACATGTTGATTATTTTTTTTTCAAAAAATTAAATGACTTGATATTTGTAATAATCTTTCCATAATGCTTTACTTCTCTTATTCTTAAAAGCATGCTATGCTACATTCATCTAGAGAGGATACAGAACTAACAGGCACTCACCACAGGATACCTGAAGAAATGCACTCTTTGTAAGCGTAGATAATACACGTTCTGACAAACATTCCATAAAAGGGAGGACAGAATGATCATTGACTCTTCCTTGTGTATGCATGCCTATGTGTATATATATGGTCAATTTGTACATTACTTTTATTAGATAAGATTTTTTTTAAGAGCACAATATAATCAATGGCACATCAAGAGGAAAGGAAGGAATGGTGATAGTAATATCTACCTTTTCTCTGAATACTAATTAGAGGAACGGACATCCTGACAACTACACAACGTGTAAATGGAGAATGATGAGAAGTGAATATCTACCTTTTATTTATAATAACAAATGTGTTTCAATTTCTGAGTTGTTAAAACAACTTACCTCATATATCTCAAACAATGGATTTTATAAATAAGGAAAAAAAGCTGAGAGGGGTACCTGGCAAGTCATAGAGTGAAGGTTCAAACACACATAACCAAACACAAGATATATTTGGTTACCAAATAACTATTTGTCTAATGTCCCATCCCTGTTTTCTTTTTTTTTTTCCATTCCTGTTTTCTGCTGAAAGCCTTTCTGGGTTGTGGTTATGGTACAAGCCAATTATGGGGCTCCCCTGTCCTTTTGGTTGTAAGGGCAAAAATGTGGCATAGACCCCACGATATGCACAGAATGACACAGGAAGCCTAAAATCAAATGAGCCTAAATCTTCCTTGTTGTTTTTCTACAAATGCTGGGAAGAGGCTCATTTCTCTTTCCTTCTGGAATTCTGTTGTGTTTTTTTTTTTTTTTATAACGTATGCTGTTACCTACGGAAGCCATGGTCCCCCTGCACTTGATGGATAAAACTCTCTCCAACCCCCAAGTTAAAGGGAAATTGATGGAGCTCTGGGAGGTGGAGCTCACCGTTCAATCCATTCGTGCTTGGTTCACCTGAGTACTTCCCAATAGTACTTTACAATGTAAAATACAAAAAGATTTAACTAACTCATTTAATGTCTAGAGAGTAAAAGAATACAAGGGACATTGCATTTATAGTTGAATTTAAAGCATGAGTAGTATTCCAACAGGAATCATTCCAAGGGGAGAAAGGATCCATTGTTTACAAGCAGAAAATTACCCGATCAGGTAAAAATTATTCATCAGGTTAACCATACATCCTGATGTACCTGGAATATATTTGATTTATGTTTGTTATCCCTGTATTTCATTCCCTATATTTTTAAAATAATTTCCCAATTTTAATTCTAAATGATATCATACAGTCACCCTACTTACATATAAAAAGGGAAGCAAAAATGCAGATAAAATGTGTACAATTTTAGACTTTAGGGTTGAGCCAGATTATAAAGCCCCACAGATGTTATATCAGATATTTAGCTATTATATTAAGAATCTAGTTGTGTGGATCACAGGAGGCACATGGTCATAAACTTCAAAAAATACTGTTGCTAGCAATGTTAAATATCAATTGGGTAAAGTAAGAATTTATTATAGTTTAGGTGAAAGATGATTACATCCTGAAAAATAGTGGTATATAAAGGAAAACCAGAATGGTAATTTTTAAAATGTGAGTTAAATGATATTGGCCATTTATTTGGAATAGAATGCCAAAAGCTAGAAATATAAATGATAAAACCAAGCCACCCCTTCCTCCATCATAGAGAGAAAATCAAAAGCTGGGAAGAGGTTTGGAGCCTTGTTAAATGATCATATATAAAAGAACATTTATATCCAGCAAATAGAAGCATAAACTCTGTATAAACAGTTTTTACAAGCCCAATAGAATTGGTAAAAGCCATGGTTTTCCGGTTAGTAGTTTAAGTTTTAGATACATTATATTCTTAGCTTATGACAAAACAACACAACTAGTTTTAAAATGCATCAGCTCTTGTAGCTGATCTATTTGCCTATTTTAATTAAAATTGACTCCAAGTAGGAATGGAACTACTATCAATCCTTTAGCTGACTAGGATTGGAGAAATCAGAAACTGATCTGGTAAGAGGCATTATGGAAGTAGAACTGAGGTAGGACATTGATGACATATGAGGCTCAAAAGAGTACAAGTTAATTTAACTAGTTCTGGTTTTAAGGTCTAGATAATGGATAGATGTTAATTTCTTCAAAACAGATGGAAAGGTAGAACATGTGGTATTGTAGGGAAAATGCTGGAGGTAATCATGAAGCCAGTGTTATACACTGGAGTTTAAGGTAACTGCCAAATTTTTAGTGTTTTTTTTTCATAATTTACTTTATATGTTAATATAAAACTCAAGAATGAGGCCCTATATAAAATAAACTAACATGTAATTTTTACAAAGAAAGAGAGAAAAGAAAGCTGACATCAGGCCTTTGTGATAATCCTGCATTTCTGTTTGCAAAGGACAGGGAAATAGTAGTGTTATAGACCAAGGGAACCAGTAGAAGATTTGCCATCTTCTAGTAATTGAAGGGGAAATATAGTTAAAAGAGGAGGTGTTTAATTATGTCAACTGGTCTTGTAAGGTATATGAAGTGAAATGAATGCTATAGCTATAATATTTGAATAAAAATAATCTCTCTCTCTCTTTAATATGAAAATTAGGCCAGGATGCCATAACAGGTCATGACCAGACAGAAGGAGGATGAGTGCACAGGTGAGGCCCCAAGTGAAGACAGAGACAGAGACAGGGGTGCCAGTGAGCCACTCTGCCCTGGCTCAGGCTGGCCCCCAGGAGCCAAAGCAGACACAGACCGGACAGGGGCCTGCCTACAGCTCTCCTACGGAGCACAGGCCCAGAGAGGAGATGGTGGGCCTGCCTCCATGGAAGCAGCGCGGCTCCCTCCCTCCTGCCTCCTGCGGAATCCGCACGGGTCCCTCCTGGCTCCCATGGAAGTGGCAGCCAGCCTACTGGATGTGATATTGTGCGATGATAACAATGCATTGAAAAATGAAAGGGGATTGGTTAACACTGAAAACTGGAAAGCACTCGATGGAGCAATGAAGTAGAGAATAAGATAGCAACTCCAGAGAGTAAAGAAAGCCAGAGAGAAGACTCTATGGAGTGAAGTGCAGTATTGATTTAATGACCAAATCAGAGATGCTTAACATGTTTATTTCTTATTCATGCAAAATAGGGAAGAAAATGAGTTAACTCCCCATGGCAGCCCTCTTCAATAATGTTACTCAGTGATACAGACTTCCAATTTTTTCTACCATGTTATGTGACTTCTGTGATCATCATAGTAGGTGAGGAACTTTGCTTCTTCTTTTCTGCTTTAGATTGGAAATTATACACATCTCTTCCATTTATCACCAACTTAACAGAATTAACTATATTACACCAAAGCAGCTATATACAAGCAGCTGAGATGTGAAGGCAAGAGATTGTTCCATGAGCAGCAATGGTCACAGTAGTATTTAAAGGAAAAAGTTCAAATGAGGAGAGAGTAACATTAGACCCAAGAAAAAAAAATAGAATTGAATGTGATTATTATTTAATAAATATGGGGAATTTTACACAAAATACTTGTTCAAAGTTATAAATTCGACATTAGGCTTGATTGATGGTCACAAAAATGAATCATTCCTCTGTGTAGTAAATGCCTGTTCTGTAAAATTCAACCTAAAATTCTTTAATTCCCAGACATTTATTATAGAAGACTGAGCTCAAACATTGGTATATATTTAATAACCATTTAGTATTCAAACAACTATATACATTCACACTATTCAAGAACATTTTGAGCTCTGCAGAATATATAGGCATTGGAGGACACAATTAATTATGAAACAAATATTTAGATCCTGTCAGCTTTATTTTCTATCTGTATAGAAATGTCAATAACGATTTTTGTTGCCTTCTATACAGTTTTGTAGATAGAAGTTGAGTTTTCCTGTTTTTCTTTCTTTCAAAATTACCTATAACTTTTCATTTCTGAAGAAATTGGTAATTAAATAGGCAAAGTAGGAAAGAGAGTCATCTGGTTATAAAGCAGACAGAGAAATGAACACTTTAGCATTTAGTTTTTATGGCCTAGGTAACCTTATTGGATTTATGTAGCTGCCAGACATTGATATATTTTACTGCTTATGCAAATTGAAATTTAGTCCATAAACTGCAGAATTGATCTTTTTTTTTTAAATAAATAAAGGAAGGAAAAGTAGAATGATTCTACTTGATCTCTATGTATGTGATGCTTATAAAAATCATATAAATATATAAAACAAATTCAAATAATTCCATTTTTAGAGGAATGTGGATTGACAAAATCAAGGTTATCAACATTATTATCCCCCAAAGTAAGACTTTTTAAAGTTTATCCTTATTGTTCAAAGTATTTCAGATGTCCCCTTCTATTCCCCTCCCCTGCATTGACTCCTCCACTCTGCTCCCATCTCCTTCCCAGGCCTTCACCGTATTAATTTTTGAGTCCATGAATTATGCATATATGCAAATAAATTATTTGGCTAATCTCTACCTGCCTTTTACTCCCTTCCTCCTGAGACTGATCTATTTGTTGCATGCTTCCATTTATCTGGATCTATTGTGTCAGTTTATTTTGTTCATTAGAAGATGTGTTAATAATAAGAGTTTAATTGATATAGGTAGGATGTGATTGGTAAAACAATCAAAAATAATTTATTCAGTTTAAGGAATAGCATCTTCACTTTAAGTGGCTTATAATTGAGAGATTTTTCTTATTAGGAAATCATAAAGGCAGATATATTAGAAGTCTATGTATAAATTATAATTATTTAATAAGCCATGAGGTAAGTCTAGAGTTAGTCAGCTTCCATATTGCATTGTTTGTGTGATTTTAAAACATCAGTTATCAAAGAAGTAAAAGAAATAAGTATCAAAATGTACTTGTTAATTTTGATGGGTAGTGAGTCTCTGGCTATTACTATGTAATCAGGACCTGGTTTATAATACGGGTTTAAGATATAATATGAAAATATGTGCTATAAATTTAATTCTGCATTAATAAAATATATTAGTTATTGTTATTATAAGACTTTCACATAACTAAATAACATAATTATACTTTTGTTATTTTAGTTTTTAATACCATTTGCAGGACTAAATTAACAAAATTTTGAAGTTATTTTTAATCTCACAGTAAAAGAAGAAATGAAAACAACCCCTACAAGATTATGCATTTCATTTTTAATTTATTTTTTTTGTTGGTGTGTGTAACTTTGAGAACAATCCATACAAATAGAAAACATGGCCTTTACTAGTTCCTATAGGTTTATACAAACTTTTTGCTTTGGGGGAAACATACCTATGCACTGCTTTTAATTAGCTGATTTTTCAATAAAATCACAATAATGAATGTTAAAATATGTTCCAGGGATTCTTCATAATTAATTAAAGATGGCACATAAAATAGTTTAGTCTTGAATGACGCCAGTCGGCTCATTTAGATTTTTAATAAATGGAAGGACCATTCTTAGTGTGTCTTTGTAAATACTACTTTCAACTGTTTTCAGCTTATTTTGTTCTCTTGCCTTATTATTTGACACACTTCTATTGAAATTAACTTCATGGTTCCTTTCCCAAAGACAATATGGTATTGAGATTTGTTTCCTGCATTACATAATCTACTATAGTAATTACTAGTTAAAAGAATACCAAACCTCTACTGAATTCCTATATAACACTGTGTGTACCTCCTAATCATCTCAATATTGTTCTAATAGCTAGTGGAGACATTTGTAAAACCTTTTCTTCTTTTACAAATCTTAACTCAAACAATAATCTAAGGTTAAACTGTATTTGTATCATCTAATGGATGATAAAATGTAGGAATGAATTTTATGGCAGATCAACTCCTTAACTATCAGGAGAAAAGGGCCCTGGTTGTCAGTGCACAGCATTTTAGCAGCTGTATTATAAGCATGTCAGGTTGGTTGTTGTGTTCCTAATAGATAAAGAATTATTGCAGAGATAAGTACTTATCTAAATGTTGGCCCCCTTTCAATCTACTTTTAGGTTTTTAAAGGCTCCTTTCCTAAGAAACAAGTTAAGGGAAGTAATTGTTATTCACAGGCAGGTTGTTAATATTTAAGCAAATTATTTTGGCCTGCTAGTTTATTTTAGTTATGTTACCATAATGGATAAGGCAATCATAGCATTTACTTAGGCTGTGCTGGCATTTTTTAATGTAAATTAAGCTTTGGTTTCTAGGGAAATTTATTGCATCACATAGAAAGCTCTGGGACTCACTGATACATTACAAGCAATTTTAGTAAGTTTTCTCTTTTATACTTTTGTTTTTTTAATGAGGAATTCTCTGACTTTGTTTAGGAAAAGACATTAAATTTGTCTAGAGGGGTTATTACAATAAAGTGAAATCAGCATTAGATTAAAGATGTAGTTGGGCCTATCAAAATGGATGAATGTTGCTTGAGGGTTTTATTAGTAATATTTATTTAAAATTGTATGTACCACATAGAAATTCAGTTACTAGCCTCCAAAGATTCAAGATGGTATCCCTAGATAACAAGCTAAATTTAGCATGAATTCCAAAAGTCAATTTATCTACTTTTGACCAGTTAAACTTTTGACCACATACAAAGAATAACTTTTTTTAAGTTTTTTTTTTTATGATTATGTCTTAATTTGGGTCCATTCTCTTGCTCAATTTATAAACTACAGATAATAACAAAGGGGAGAGAAAAGGGAAAAAAAAGAGACTTCCCCCGCTTTATGCTATCCTTGAAACTTTTTAAGGATTATTAACTTAGAGAAAAGGTTTATTTAAAACCATTTACCCCGGTTATACAAATTATAATGCATTCAATGTCACAAATCACACTAATCTGATATACAAAGTTTACTTTTTCTTCTTTTACTTTAGGGAAGTCATTTAATCTTCCTTATAGTTCCCCAGGTTACTTAGTAGGAGATAAATTTAGATTTATCTCTTAGTTTTTATTTTATTTAAAAAATCTCCTTTGGCTACGTTTTAGTTTATCCTAAGTCCAAATAAGTTTTTACATTTTCTCATATTCAAAGTGAAGTAGTGAAAATCTGTTCATATTCCCCAGCAACAAGGTAAGGATAGGTAGTCCTAAAGCTCTTTTTTTTGTCTGGTCCTTGTCTGGGGCGTTGGCTTGAGGGTCTCTGTACTGTCATCAGTGAAATTAGTGCATTGACCTATCTCCTGGTATGACAGAGTCACCACTGCTGCTGACAGTTGACCACCTATCCCAGGTCTCGGCCAACTGAGTGCATCTTTCAGCAGCTACCTATGCTCTCACCAGGGCACACAGGAAGTTTTGGATTTCTTAAATGCCAGGAGCAAGTAGTGCTGCGATGTCTTCCTTCCTTGCCTAGCCGATTCACCCCTTTGCTTGCTATTATCTCATTTCATGTTGGACATTGATGCATATAATATTTCACCTGGAGGCTTGGTCAAATAAGAAAAGCTTTTTGGGGGACTGACCAGTGCTTATTTGTATGTTTCTTTTTCTACCCAGCCCCTCAAAGTGTCCACTCCAGATTTCAAGTGGGACCCCAACAGGCCCATAAGGGGTAGGTTTTCTTCTTTTTTCCTTTCTATCCAAACAGGACTTCCTTTCTGTGAAACTTTAATTATTCCCTGAGTCACCAAGCATCCAGACTTGACTTAATGATGTAAGGGTATCTTTGATACCCTATGAAAGACTATCTAAGGTCAATACAGTTGGCCACTGATAAGAGAAAAATCAAACCTATTTGGATCCACATATTACCAGGAACCAATAGAAATACTCTTTAAACCCGCAGCATTAACCATTTTTTTTTTATAAACTTGAAAGCAATGTTCTGATCCTTTTTTATTAGAAACTTGCATTTGGTTCTGATTAATTCAAACTATGTAGAAAACTTCAAGATTGAAGTTATGAATTTTTTGTTGCTGTTGTTATTGTGTTTATGTCAAAAGCAGTAGAATATTGTCAATGCACACCCAAGTATTTCCAATTTTCCCTTACCTTGTTTCTATGACAATTGCTTTGAGAAATCTCTGACCAAGTGTCTGAACACAGGTACACATACACACACATACACATACACACACACATTCAAACACAGACACTTCCCTTTTTTATTAATCTGATCTTTACAAACTACACAAAATGATTCATTTACTTCTACATATTAACATGACCTTTTGACTTGATAGATACATTTTTTCCTACTGAAATAATTACATTGTGCTGTTTCTCTCCTTATTTATAATTAAAATACATATGAGCATTATGTGTATACATATATACATTATGTGTATGTGTATGTATGTGTGTGTGTGTATATATATATATATATATATATGTATATATGTGTATATATATATATATATGTATGTATATATATATATATATATATATATATAAACTTAAGAGATGTAAGAGATGGAATGACAGGTCGACCGGTCGCTATGAGCAGATGCTCAATGTAGGAGCTTCCCCCTGATGGTGAGTGTGCTCCCATAGCAGAAGCACCTTTCAGCAGACTGACAGGCACCAGAAGCTGCCAGTCTCACAGCTCACAGCTGACAAGGCGTGCAAGCCTCTTCGGCCTCTGCAGCAGTGCTACCAAGCAGCAGGCACAGCAGGGCTGGGGTGAGTGGGAGTGGAGCAGCGCCTGGCCCAGGCTGGGGCTTCTCCTCGCCACCCGCTGCTTCCTGCACCACTATACCCCTCTGGGGGTGTTGGACTGCCCATTTTGGCTCCATTTGAAACTGGCAGTCCAACATCCTAAGGGGTCCTGGATTGCGAGAGGGTGCAAGCCATGCTGAGGGACCCCACCAGTGCATGAATCCACTGGGCCTCTAGTATAATTATAAATATACATATACAAATATATATATATATATATATATATATATATATATATGCACACATATATATGTATGTATATATATATGTATGTGTATATATATATACACAAACATATATATATACACAAATATATATATATATATATACATATATATATATATATATATATATATATATATTTACCTAATACCATATCAATTTTTTTCAGTACTTATCTAAGGAGTATAATTGTACCAATTTCTGTTGTGTTTTTTTGTCTGAGAAGTTCTATTTGCCGTGTGCTTTGATCTTTTCACTATCAAACTATCAATTTCAAATATTCTTAAACATTTCAAGCATCTTACATAATCTATTTTTCCCTAAGAGACTCTCATTCTGATGGTCTCCATCTTTCCAAGCTTTTAAACTGCTGTCCTCCTGAGACTTCATCAACTGCTTCCTGAATATAATACATTATTTGCTAGACATCGTCTTCTCCTTTCGTGATATAATTCTTTATTCATGTGTAGTACATCTTCAAGTAAGAAATGCTACATGGGATTTAAACTCATGAATCATTGATTCTGCCTATACTGTCTGAGTGAAGAATTTTAGTAGTAAAGTATTTTGCTCAGAATTTGAAGACTTTTTCTCCATTTAGCATTCCTGACTAAAAGTCCAATTTCAATTTTGTTCTCTGTCCTTTAGAGATTCTTAACACCCTAGCTATTAGTTTATTTTACGGTGTCTTTAAAAAGTACTAAAAATTGGATTGCTTAAAACAAGAGAACTGTATTCTCTCATCATAGTTCTGGAGACCAGAAGTCTATAAAATGTTGGCAGAGTCCAGCTTCCTCTGTGGGTTCTAGAGAAGCTACATTCATTGCATCTTTCCAACTTCTGGTGTAATTGGTGCTTCTTGGCTTGTGCTTGGATACTATAACCATTGCCTCTCTTATGACATGGCATTCTTCTTATGTGTCTGTTTGCTTCGGTGTCCAAATCCCTCTCTTCTTAAAGGGAAACCAAGCATTAGATTAGGGCTCACACTAATGGTGTATGACCTTATCTTCACTTGATTACATTTGCAAAGCCCCTATTTCATATAAGGTGACTTTCATAACTATTGGTAGTTAGGATATGAATATATGTTTTGAGAAAATGCTTTTCACTGAGAATACCCTGGAAGTTCTTAATCTCTTTTTCCTCCCAAAATGTATTCTGACATTTTGTAATTATGTGTCTAGTATGGCTTTCTTCCTAATTTTATTCAGTAACCCTTTGTAATTCAAAATTGTCTGTGTCATTTTAATACTGAGAAACTGTCTCATTATAAATTTTTGATAATGTCTTTTCCTCCATTGGGTTGTTCCTTTTTTTTTAGAATGCGTATTAATTGGATCATTAATTTATTGGTGTTTGTGTCCATTGGTTATGTTAATATGCATGCATACAAGTCCTTTGGTTCCTCTCTAACCCCCTTCTCCCCTACTATTTGTCTCTGGATCTATTCTTGTTCATCAAATTATGTTGATCATTATATCCTACATATGAGTGAGCTCATGTGATATTTTCTTTCTCTGATTGGCTTATTTTGCTTAGCATAATGCTTTCCAGTTCCATCATGCTGTTGCAAATGGTAAAAGTTTCTTCTTTTTTATACTGGCATAGCATTCCATTGTGTAGATATACCACAGTTCTTTATTATTTCTTTTTTTTGAGATTTATTTTTTTCTCTTGTTTCACACTTTCCTTAAGTGTATGACCAACTGTATTTTCTCATAGGTATTTTAAAAATGACCATAGAATATTGTAAATTAGTAACTCTGTGAATGTGGACAAAGATCACATCTGTTCACTTTTGCCATAGTACAGAACCAGATATTCTGGAGTAGATCACCCATATTTAGGAATAGAAATGCTCTATTGTAGTGTGTGCAACTAAGTACTCTCATTTTCTCTTGACATATTATTCAGCTTCTTTGAAAAACAAAGCTCACTCTTGGGTTTGGGTGTGATCATCTAGCTATATTATTCCTTTTTTAGAAAATGTATTTTTATTGATTTTTTACAGAGAGGAAGAGAGAGGGATACAAAGTCAGAAACATCCATGAGAGAGAGACATCGATCAGCTGCCTCCTGCACGCCCCCTACTGGAGTTGTGCCCACAAGCAAGGTACATGCCCCCAACCGGAATGGAACCTGGGACCTTTCAGTCCACAGGCAGATGCTCTATCCACTGAGCCAAACCGGTCTCGGCAAGCTATATTATTTCTGTTTAGTAAAATATGATCAGATTTGAGATGCTAAATATTCTATGTGCAATCCTTCACATATATCTTGTATGTTAAACAACAGCTCTTTGTGCTTCTGGCACCTTCCTGGGAGCCTTGGGAGCATATTAAGATCAGCTTAGTCTCCTTAATAAACTTTCCTTTTATTGAAATTTTGAAAGTTTCTCTTGTGAACTCTTCCTTATGCGTTGCTCTTATATGATTATATAAGTTTGATTATTTTGGTTTAATTTTAAGTTAGTGTCAGGAGAGAACATTATAAATATCTGTAATAAGCCTGCCATATGTTTTCGAAGAAGATTTCTATGATTTTGAGCAGGATGACCTCATCTCTCTGAAAAAAGTGTTGTAGAGTATTGTTTTTTGGCTGAAAATATACAAAGAAAACAGTTACACATAAAAAGTAAACGAACTTCATATCAACAGGTAAACAAATCTTTCTATAAAACTGAGTAACTATGGACATATAACAAAAAAAGAATATTGTTTTTAGAGATAATATTTACAGAGAGCTATCCTAGAAAATAAATATATATATATTTAATTCTATTTTACTTTTTTCTCCACTCTCTATTTACTTATTTCCTTTCTCTTCTCCCCTCTTCCTTTTCTCCTCTATTTTTCACATTCATTTCCAAGATTCCCCAAGCATCCTCTTTCATCTTAAATTTTCTCTTTCTAAGGCCAGAGGGAAAGCTGCTGCTTTTGGTGAGGTCCTCAAACTTCTCTGAGCCTTCCATGTTACTGCCTTGTGATAACTGAACCAAAAATAAAATCTGCCTAAAATACTATTATGTTTCATTTGTAATACTTAGAAAATATAAAAAATTTAAATATACAACTATTACATGACTGATTTTTATGTACAGGCTAATGTGGGTTTATAGAGATTAAAGTAAGATCTACTTAAAAGGAAATACATATATTTGGACTCTTTAAAAATATTTGTTCATTCTGCTTCAATATAATTTATTTCTCACATTTCTACATTACATTAAACAACTTTTAAATTCTATATTTATTATCTCTATGTTTATTTATAAGAGACCTCAAACAATATTCGGGGTTGTATTTGTCAGGGTTCTCTAGGGGGAAAGGAGAGAGAGAGAGAGAGAGAGAGAGAGAGAGAGAGAGAGAGAGAGAGAGAGAGAGGCATTATAGAAATTGTCTCATACTTATGTAGGCTGAGAAGTCCCACAGTCTGCCTTATGTACTAATATGTGGAGAGCCATAAAGCCAGTATAATTCAGACTGAGTCTGTAGATCTTAGAATTGGGGGGCTAACAGTGTAAATATTGATTTGAATCCAAAGCTTAAGAATCAGGAGCACTGATGTCTGAGGGAAAATAAGATGGATTTCTCCAGTAAAACAGGGAGAGAAAATTCTCATTCTCTTCCACTTTCTTTTTCTTTTCAGGCCCCTGATGAACTGGATGATGACCACTCACATCAGAGAGGGTGATCTTGTTTGCCAAGCCTACTGAAGTATATGTTAATCTTGTCCACAAAAGCACTCAGAAAAAAAGGTTTTCGTCAACTATATGGTTATCCTTTAATCAAAATTGATACATAAAACTAGCCACACAGGTGTTCAGACATAAAGGAAATACGTATAAATATCTCTAATCTTGAAGAAACATTTATTGTATAATTACTATGGTGCGGACTATATTCAAATATCAAGGATACAATTACTAGTGGGTGATTTTCCTGGAAAAATAAGTAGCTTATTAAGTAAGGAAGATGGAAGTAAATAACCAACATAAAAATTAGATGCTAATGCCTAGTATGGCTATATGTACAAATTACAGGATTAAATATGTTTTTGAAATAGTTCATCCTTCATAAACCAAACACATGCAGAGTGGAAATGTGGTTGGGAATGGGAGATAGAACACCTACCAGGACAATCTTTAAAAGAAGTTAAACATGGCAGATTAATTTCTCCATCTGAAGTCCCTCCCATTTCCCCATTCATTATTCATGGATTGGCTCAGCTGACCTCCTTCTAAGAACCTCCTTCACTATTACCATTACCTGCACCATTACCCATGTCAGCACATTAACACCTTTTAGATACCACCACTAATTAAAAAAAATGTTTTCAAAATAGAAAGTGGACAATTTTTTTTCACTATTTACACTAAGAAAAAAGAAACATACACTCCATCACACCCACAAGCCACACCCACCAGCCAATCAGTAGTGAGTATGCAAATTAACCCAACCGAGATAGTGGTGGCCAAGAAGCTAGAGAGAGTAGGAGGCTTGGGTTGCCCCTGGTGATGGAGGAAACCAAGCTTTCTGCCCATCCTGACTGGCTCTCGTGTGTGCTCAAGGCTACAAAGTTTCCATTTTGGAAGATAAATAAATCCCAGATACCTCTTTCAGCTGGCCCTGACCTCCACTTAAGGAGGGGCTGAAAAACAAGAGAGAAAAAGAAAAAGAAAAAAAGGAGGGGCTGGGAGCTTGGGTCATGAGTGGGTGATCAGGCCAGGATGGGACAGCAGTTATAGATGATCAGGGGGTTTGGGCTATTGAGGTTAAGCACACCAGCAGGGGAGCAAGTTGGGGGTGAGTAGGCCATAGTGGGGGTCAGTTGGAGGTGATCAGGACAGCGTGGGGGGGCAGTGAGCAGGCAAGCATAGAGCAGTTGGGGGTAATCAAGCTGGTGGG